>CAOJCR011437214.1:0-15908 GCA_948330485.1 Euphorbia neoarborescens | reverse complement strand
ATTCGGTGATTGAAATTTTAGTTTGAAAATGATGTGTTTGGGTTTACATGAGTTAAATGACTGTTATTGGTGATGTACAGGAAGGTGTTCAATAGCTTGTACTTGGTCTGTACATAATAAGAGGGGACAACATGTAATGTTTTCTTTCTTTTTAAAAGTTTTTTCTTTCCCCATTTGAAATACTACAGTGGTTGTCCTTCTCTCATTTTAGGCATTGCTCTTTTGGTTCAAGATGGTCTCATTTTAGGCATTGTTGATCTTAAACATGTTTTGTTTCTCTTAAATGTGTATTGTCTTTAGTTGAAAGAAAGATTCAGGTTCAAGAAATCGAGAGAGTAATGGAAAGTACGACAATTCATTGGAGGTGCAAGCAATAATAGAGGAAGGCTAAAAACAGTTTGGATCAATGGAGGAAGAGGAAGAAGCGGATAAAGAAAAATCAACTGAATACATTGCTCTGAAGCTTCCTTCACGATGGCAGTATGAAGGCAATGCTTAGCTTCCTTCACAATACATATTGCCCATTATTTCCTTCACAATAGCAATATTTTCTCAATGCACGACTGAGGTTCACGATTTACAGTAGCTACTTTAATGACTATTTTTCACTCCAATTGCAAATCCAATAAATGTACACAAACTTTGAAAATATAATTGTTGGTTGGCGCAAACTCAACCTTCTAGCCATATTGTATTTTTTTTAATCTTTATCGCGTATAATGTTCTTTAAAAATTATATTGTTTTATCAATCTATTATTCTTCAATATATATCAAAATATGTATGAGTTCTCTTCAATCCAAATTTTTGCACTTTTTTTTAAGATCTTCTATGCGAAGTGCTTATATAAAACAATCGTATATTTTCAATGTTTCACTGATCTTCAAATAAGCCTACAAATAGTTCTTTGGTTAAGTGAATTTGGTCTGAAGGGAACTCAACTTTGATTTGTTTATAATCCAATACATGATTGTACTTCAATACATTATAAAGAATGAAGAGTGTTGACATGCAAATTTTTTCCCTAAAGGTTTGCATTACTTTCGTAAGGAAAAAAAGACGATAGTTTTGGAGAATTAACAAAGCACCAAAGTGGCATTATGAAAGTAATAATGGTAAGTAAGCAAGGGTTGATGCTTAATGAATTAATGATTATACCTACTATTTATTTTGTAACTCTCCTTTTTTAGATCCATTATGATATTCATCTTATATTTTGGATCCATGTGAAAAGTAAATACCACCTTCATGGGAAAAATTTTCTACCGATACCCCATTTAAGTTTAATGCAAACAATCCAACAATCCAATTAAAACAGAAATAGTATGCATCAATAGGATATATAAACCCAACTATAAATCGAACCTAAAACCAATCAATAATAACTATGTCGAACCAAAACCAAAATATTCTAAACCAATTTTCAATTCAATTTTTAGAACTAACTTCAATAACTCTCACGAGGAGAAATACTTCTATGCATCCAAAAAAAATATGAAGTACTGAAAACTCCAATTAAAACACTGTTCACAATTGAAAATAATGATAATAAGACAATAATAGTATTAGTCAACAGAAAAGAAGCTATGTCTATAGAAGCAATCACATGAACTAAAAAAATCACATGTATCATAAACACTTGTTTAGAACACTCATAAACCTGAATAAAGCATTCAACTTTAAAATTAGTATTGCTGAACTCCGCAGGCACAACTATCTCTGAAGCTCCTCCGCTTATGCTCTAAAAAAATCATAAAAAAATAAATCTAAAAACTTTTAAGGGAATCAACAGCCATGAAAAACAGAAGAAGTGGTAATAAATAAAAAGTTATTAGTTAGAAGAAATTAACGTTGAATAGTGGTGGCGGAAGAATTCGAATGCCTTTGAATTCGATTGCTTAAGAATCAATTGCTGGAGAATCGTCGCCGGAGAAATTCAACAGAGAAGAACC
Source organism: Euphorbia neoarborescens (assembly GCA_948330485.1). Taxonomy (NCBI): domain Eukaryota; kingdom Viridiplantae; phylum Streptophyta; class Magnoliopsida; order Malpighiales; family Euphorbiaceae; genus Euphorbia; species Euphorbia neoarborescens. Next base: position 13,957 of record CAOJCR011437214.1, on the reverse strand, counting down.
GATTGCTAAAGAGAGGGATTGATTGCTGAAGAAATTGATTGCTGAAGTATTGTCACCGGAGAAATTTATAAAGAAGAATCGATTGTTGAAGGGAGGAGGTGGGCTCTTACCGCAGGTTGAAGTTTGAAGAAGGAGAGGGGATGAGATGCACTGTTAACCGGAGGTTGAAGGGCTGTACCGCCGGCGAAGGAGAGGAAGAGAGGGGATGAGAGAATAGGAGATGGAATGCGATCAGGCAGATAGGAATTAGGATGAGGGTGATCGCCAGAGTTCTGGAGAAGGGAGGGCAGGGGTGTTGAGGGAGAGGGAATGACACTATAAAATCGTCGTCGGAGAGAAGAATCGATTGCTGAAAGGAGGAGAGGAAGAGAGGGGATGAGAGATGAGAGATGTAGAAGGATTGGAATGGGTTGAGTGCTAAGTTTAATATAGCTAACATAGACCATTAGATTAAAATAGGGATTAATGGTTGAGATACAGGGCGTGTGAAGATAGAATGTGTATATATAACCCTACCCTAATATATATCTACCTATATTTAGTTTTGCAGTTACAATTTTTAAATTAATTGTGTATTTTGAAATTGCATGTTAATATTTTGATTTCAAGAAAACTTTAAAATAAATATATGTTGAATTATTTTTTAATTTGTTTTACAAAATTTTCTTAAAGTTATCAGTGAGGATTGATATAAGTGGTAAACACTTAAGGCCAGTTTGATATTGCTGTTGCCAAAAGCTGGGAAAGCTAAGAAAGTTGGGAAAGCTGCTTTCCCAAAAAGCAACAAATTGTGGCTTCTCCAAAAAACAGCTTTTCCAGCTTTCCCAGCTTTTAAGGAAAGCAGTTTTACATTTACCAAATGCTCTTTTCAAAAAAGCAGCTTTTACAATTTTTTCAGCTTTTAAGGAAATCAACTTTGCATTTACCAAACGCTGCTTTTAAGGAAAGCGGGTGGGAAAGCTGGGAAAGCAAGTGGGAAAGCAATGCCAAACTGGCCCTTAGTCACTTAATGAGTAATAAGATTCAGATTCTTAGTTCGAATTTCGCTCCCATATAGGTACTCTGAATAGCTCGATGGTATATTTACAAAATGTCCTTGCGAAGATGCTAAGCAGAAGAGGCAGCAGATTAAGTTTTGAACTCAAGAGCTGGAGGGATATTATTTTTAGAGCATTTATCAAAAAAAAATTTTTTATTCAAGTTGGATTTGTGATCTTACATAATTATACAAAAGAATAAAAAACCATATCGGTATATTTGAATGAATATACAACTTTTTTTTATTGAAATTAATTTTAAATTTTGACGGATCAGAAGATCGAAATCTTATTCTTTAGAGTGAATTGACATTAGCGCTCAACCAACTAGGTAACCCGGCAACCCAATAAATATACAACTTAAATATATGAAATCACCAAAAAAAACAATATTAGTGGTCCTATTTATATTTAAAAAAAAATAAATTAATAGTGATCTAATTAATGGAAATACATTTTTAAAGGTCAAATTTTACTATCTTGAAATATTGAGAAATGAGAGAGAGGAAAAAACAAGTAGGTTCTGTTTTGGCATTTTGCAGGAAGAAGAAACTTACAAGTAATAATCCAATCAGTAATCCCTCCATCCCTTCTCTCTACATTTTATTTTAACTCAAACTTCATACGGAAGTTTAAGCATCCTACTTTGATGAAACTTGTCTTTGCAAATTAAAGGTAATCAATCTCTTCGTTTCTCCTTAATTTTTTTTCTCCTTTACCGCTTTGCGTTACGTCTTTAAATTGGATTTAGAAATTGTAGAATGATTATGCTATTTTTTCACCTGCAAACAATTTAATTTGATAATCATAGTAGAAATGAATCCCAAACCCTCAAGTGGGGTTTTCAGCTTTTGCTATGCTTTCAAATACAGAATTGACAGCTATAAACAAAACAGCTTTCGGTTCTGTATCAGCTGGTCTAGGCTGATTCTGAAGAAGAAACTATTTACATCACTAACTTCCCTTAAACTTTTGTTTAGTGTTTCTCAACACAATCGACAAGTATTTCCTTATCTGTCTTAAATTACAGATATCCTAGCGGGAATTTATGTAAAGTTGCGTTATTAGAGATAATAAAACTATTTTTAAAACTTTATCTAGTGATAGAAAATTTATTCTCCTAATCATTTACACTGGTTGATAATTGCAGAATAACCCCTGGTATGGAACTTCTTACTCTGAATGTTGCAAATTTTGGTTGTAAATTAGGTGGCGAAAGTTCTAATTTGTGTAGATCAAACATCATTCGTGCTGCAAAAAGTCAACTTTTATGTGCTAAAATTGATCATAGAAGGCAGGCATTCAGATTTTCTATCACTAACAGATTCTTCTTAGAGAATCATGGTCATGGGGAATTTTCTAGGCTGTATTATACTCGAGGCCTGAAGGTTGCTAAGTCCAAGGTTTTTACTTCAAATAGTGATAGTTATGTAATCGATGGAGATTATTATGTGGAGCGTGTACCAGGAAGTGGAGAAGCAACGACTAAGGTTCTGATTCCTGGTTTACCGGATGAATCTAGTGGTGAATCACCAGCTCCAGTACATAGTTGCTTTTGGGAATGGAAACCTAAACTGAATGTTCACTATCAGAAAGCTGGATGTGAAAACGTAAGATCTCCACCAGTGCTGTTTCTCCCTGGCTTTGGTGTTGGTTCCTTTCATTATGAAAATCAATTGAAGGATTTGGGTCGGGACTATAGGGTATGGGCAATTGATTTTCTTGGACAGGGCATGTCCTTGCCAGTTGAAAGTCCGACTTTACTTTTGGTGGATGGAGATGACATAGAAGGAAAGAATACCATTTGGGGATTTGGAGATGATACTGAACCATGGGCCGATAAACTTGTTTACTCAATGGATTTGTGGCGGGATCAAGTTCGCTACTTTGTGGAAGAGGTATTCACCATATTCATTAGTGTATTTCTATATCAACTGCTATAAATACACAATTGAACATGCACTCTAGTATGCTATACTTCACATCTGTTTCCTGTTAATGCGTTTTGAGCCAGGTTTTATTTCTGATCGTATGATACTTGTTTTCAACACACCTGTTTGCTTAATCACCATATTTTTTCTATGTTCTTACTACTGTCCTGAACTGGGTTATAACTCAACTAAACTGCTAGCTATCTGTGATATGTTCATTTTTCGCCATAATCAATTTGACGACCCATGCATATGAGCTCCATCTCCATCTCTCTCTATTATTCATATTTATTGTTCATGCTCCTTTAGAAAAACCACGATCTTTCTGCCCATATTTATTGCTCAGTTATTTCATCATTTAGCTGTGATAATTTTCTACATGGTTCTTGCTTGGATATACTTTGTCCATATTTTCTAAATTATGCCGGCATTTGGCTGATTGCACTTGTTAAGCAGTGTATTTTAGAGCTAACTGATATTTCCTTTGAGGGATTTTATTTTTATTTTTACTTCTTAGATCCCAGAAACTTCTTTAGGAGTGTGAGTGTTGTTATTTTTTTTTTTTCAATATCATGCATAGTCATATTTGTGTGTGCATGGGGGAAAATAACAGCCTTGTACTGCTACATTGTGAGATATGCATGGAAAATGACGGAACACTGTCGGTGTATTTGCTAACTAGTCTTCAAAATTTGATGCTGAAAGTACATTCTTTAAGATCTTGTTCATAACCGGATGCAAAAGTGATCACCCTCTGTTGTCCCCAAAATCTTTTCCCCCTTTGGCACTTGAAGCTGCATTCTGCTTGATAATTACGGCATTTTAACAAATTATTTGCATAGACTGAGCATGTAAAGTTCCTAATTCATGTACCATGATCTTTTATCATGCATTATTTGTTGATAACTGGAAAGGAACTGTTATTTTTCATATTAAGAATATCATGGTTCATCTAATTGCCTTGTAAAGTTGAGGTTTGTCATATGCCTTGTAGTGATTGCTTCTACTCATACACGTGCACTTCAAACTACAAGGCTTGTACTTGTCAAAAACCAAAAGAATGGTACAATAAACCAAAAAAGAAAAAAAAGAAGAAAGTGTTTATTTTGTTCTCTTAAAAGAAAAAAACTGACTTGTATGCCTATGGACTATGAAGAGATATAACTGAAACAAGACGGTAATTAAATTCATCATTTCTGTCATAGGTCATTGGCGAACCTGTATACATTGTAGGGAATTCCCTAGGAGGATTTGTTGCCCTGTACTTTGCAGCAACCAATCCTCAATTGGTGAAGGGTGTTACGTTGCTTAATGCAACACCCTTTTGGGGATTTCTGCCTAATCCTACAAGATCTCCAAGACTAGCTCAGATATTTCCATGGTCTGGAACATTTCCTCTTCCTGCAATTGTGAGAAAGATCACTGAGTTCCTGTAAGTACCTTTTTTATTGAGAACTTTCTTTTTAGTTTGCCAACATGATCAGGGAAAAATTTGAAGTGACATCTGTGTATTATATGTTCTGCGACATTTGAGAAGTCTCACTGAAATTTGGCTTTTGAAAATTAGAATGCATTATGCATATATAAATCAAAATCAATAGAAGGTGCAGTATCCTTTTCCAAAATGATTTCTGCTTAAACTATTGCAACTACAAATTGAATACTAATATTAATGTCTATGCATGCCTTTTCTAGCAAGTAATATTGCTATTGTACATTTGCAGTTGGCAGAAGATAAGTGATCCAAAAAGTATAGCAGAGATACTTAAACAAGTTTATGCTGATCACTCGACAGATGTGGACAGAGTGTTTTCGCATATTCTTGAGATAACACAACATCCTGCAGCGGCTGCGTCATTTGCTTCAATTATGTGTGCTCCCAGAGGACAACTCTCATTCCGAGAGTGTTTGATGAGGTACTAATATTTCACCTTTTCAATATCCAGTTAAGCCATTTCAGTTTTTTGTGAAAACACCAAAAAAAAAGAAGAAAATGGGACAGTGGAACTCATTGTAAATGTATTTTGGCAGGTGTAAAATGAACAATCTTCCCCTATGTCTAATGTACGGAAAAGAGGACCCTTGGGTGAAGCCTATATGGGGCCGTCAGGTGAAACGACAGGTGCCTGAAGCTCTATATTATGAAATTAGTCCAGCAGGACATTGCCCTCACGACGAAGTTCCTGAGGTATGAAGCTTATTAATTGTACTTTTTATTTCGTTCTGAGAAATAACGTTGCAATTCTTTTGTAACAATAAATAATGGTATTTACATACTTGTTCTGACTGCAATAGTATCTTTTTGGTTGGGCATGCAACCCTAATCAAACAGGGACAAAGTTCACTCTGAACTTTGGATAAAAATGACTGTTGCAGTTTCAGACTAGAGAAATTTGGGGATTTTCTGGTATATATATATAGTACCAGAAAGGAAATAAAATCATAAAATTCTTATGATAATAGCTTGATTCTCTGTAACGGCTAAACATCTCTAATTACTCCCTCAAGTTGGAGCAAGCCTAGCTTTATTTGATACATCTGCTAGCCGACTTCCGGTTTTGATCAAGGTAGTAAAAGTCGGTCGCTCTGTCGACTAGTCGACGGAGCGAGGTGGAATCTAGCACCATCGACTCTGGACGGTTGGAATGGCACCGGTTCCACTGGGCAATGACTTGGCCGACTTAAGCGGTGGTGCATTTAGGCGGTGGGGCGTTATGTTCGTTAAAGTGGATTGAAAAGAAAGAAATTTATTGGAATTCCAATACTAATTGCTGCAAGTTATTAAAAGTTACATAATTTTCTTGAAATCCAAACTCTTAAATTAAATAATAATTAGTATATAAAAATAGTCTAGTCAAATTCTAAATCCTAACTAATTAAAGCTATAAAAAATCCCAATTAATTAATGGAAAAATAATTATTTAACGACTCAAGTACTCAGTATGATGTTACACAATAATTAATAGAAATGCAAAACTTTAACATTCAAACAAAAAATAACAGACATGTACAAAAAGAAAAGGAGGTAGCTTGAGAAACAGAGAAAGATAACAACATGAATAACAAAGACAAGTAAGTTCCGTATTAATTTGGTTCATATTAGCTTATTTTATTTGTGAGTTTGGTATTGGAGCTATAATTTATGTTTGTTGGACTTAAGCAACTCACTTCGCTCAGGCGGTCGCTATTTTGCCTAGTGCCTTAAGCTATTTGGGAGTTTTTCCCCTTAGGAGCGCCTTACGCCTTTAACTACCTTGTTTTTGATGTATTGAGTTGAAATTGTACCATCCTCTAGCTTCTTTCGGATGAAGTGATAATCGACTTCTATATGCTTGGTTCTTTCATGAAATACATGATTATTGACAATGTATATAAGTGCTTCATTGTCGCACTATAATGTCGTTGGTTTTCTTTGAACAAAAACAATTACTTCAAGTGACATAGATATATAATCTCACACCTCGTTCGTATCATAACCTTGTAATTTGATTCAATGCTTGAACGAGACACTAAATTTGGCTTCGTACTTCTCTAAGACATAAGGTTACATCCTACAAACCCAATAATATGTCATGTCGTTAGAGCGTCTCTATATGATGATATCACATGGATAATTAACATTTATAAATCCTTGTAGTATACAATTACCATGGTTTTGAGAAAAGATACCATGGCTAAGTGCTTCCTTCAATTATCTCAAAATGTTAATAATAACACCCCATTCTAGGAGATGACATGAGCTAATTAACCAAACTTGCTAGAAATGCAATGTCAGTACGAGTAATTGTAAGATCAATTGAAAATATTCTTAATGTCAATACTTTTCGTGATTTTCAAGTAGACCACCCTCTTTATCCTTCAACTTCACATTTAGAGAGTATCATAGGTGCATTTCAAGTCTTTGCTTCAATTAAATCGACAATAAATTAAGACATTATTTTCTTTGAGTGAGAAAGATTTCCTTTCAAATGGAACGAACCTTGGTGATAAAAAAAAAAAAATCCAATGGTCCTAGGTCCTTGTTTTGGAAACAATTGCCTTTTAGCTTTGCGATCCATGGCTTATCCCTTACAATAGTCAATATATCAACAACATACACAGCTAGCAAAATGCTACCTGAACTAGAAGTGAATGAAATAGAATGGTCATATACACTAGCTAAATTCAATCATGGAAGAACTGCAGCTTCCAAACTATGCACATGCAGATTGTTTTAAACAATACAAAAACTTTCTTAAACTAAAATACCTTTCTTGACTCCCAACAGCAACAAACCTAGGTGGTTGCTCCATATACACTTCTTCACATAATTTACCATGTAATTGTGAGCTAAATTGATGGATTGAAGATAGTTTGGCGGGTGTAGAGAATGTTTTGGCGTAGCCTATCCTATAAGTTTGAGCATACTCCTTTGCTACCAAATGAGCCTTCATCTGAACTGTCAACACCCATTTACATGCAAGAACTCACGTATTTAAGGGGAGAGCCACAAGATCCCAAGTATGTTTATGCTCAAGTGTCCTTTTGTCTTCTTTCATTACCCCTTGCCAAACCGGATGAATCAATGCTTTAGAGGCAAACTTGGTAACAACAACAAAATCTAATGATTCTACGAAAGACTTGGAAAAAAGGGTGGTAAGGTAAGACTTGAATCATTAACCAACTATGGGATGAGGTGCAAAGGCAGGCAAGATGATTACCTATATTAGCCATGGCAGACCCGGCTGAAGTTGGTTGCTCCAAGTTTGAAGCACCGGAAATTTGATGCGGAGCACCAGTAAAGATGACTGAAAATTTTCTGCTTGGGTGGCCACATTAGCAAATTCTTTGTGATTAGTTAGACCTGAATGTCTTGGAGGCTTACGGCCTAGCTTCCAACAATACTTTCTGAGTTGTCCATCTTCACCACAATGAATGATGGCATGCTGTTATACTCATTTTTCTTACCCCGATTAGAACTACTCACCAATACTGCTTGCTTTGTTATTACACGCTCCACCATTGTTATTACACGCTCCACCATAAGCATCGTCTTCATCCTTAGAAACCAAAAGTAAGAACGTATGTTTTCGTTAGAAAAGGTGGTGTCCCACCACTAATCAACAGATCTGTGCCTGTCACGTTATATTCAAGACCTAACCTTACTAAGAAACTCCTAGCCTGGACCAGTGCTTTCTGTTCTTGCGTTTTCATTACAACAATGACCATAGAAAAAATATAAGATTGTTCTTCAATATGATTTTTGAAATTAGTGCTATACTGTGCAAGAGAACAACCTTTTTAGTATCAAGCTAAGGTGTTTTGAATTTGGTTGAACAATTTATCTTCTTTTTGAATTTGGTTGAACAATTTATCTTCTTTTTTTCTTGTTTCTTCTTAGCATCCGCATTTTTTCTCGTGTTTTTTTAACTGACTCAGGGTTGATACAGGTGGTAAATTTCTTACTTCGTAGCTGGATTAAGAACATTGAATTGCTCGGTTCTGCTGGTCTACCTTTGTTTGATGACACAGAAAGTATCAAGTACAGCATCTCCAGGGAATTGGAATTTGAACGAAAAGGATCAAAAAAATCCGTGAGCGTTCGGTTCTTGGGATCCAACTCGTGTATATGGAACCAGATTAGCTCTTACATCAACTCTCAAGTTGAAATATTGAAAATCAAATCTAGATAATGAGTCTTCTTCGCCTTAGCTCATTGTAAATTCTTAGATTATACGTGTATTATTTGTAAATGTATATGGTAAATATAATCAATAATTCCACAACTAAATGGATCAATTAATATTTTTTAATAGATATTTGCATTATGTAAATAGGTAAAATATTTAATTTCAGGCATGGAAATCAATTAGAGTTAAAATAAAATCAAACACAGTAATACCCTACACAAAGTAACAAAGAAGAATTGGAGTATAAAATTGAGCTATTAAGGGTTAGTTTAGGATTGATTTTTAGCAATCTTAAAAGATATTTTTAAAAAAAGGTGGTATATATATGTTATGTTTTTTTAAAAAGTTAAGAGTTTTAAAGTTGTGGAAAGATGTTACAGAAAAGCTTTAATTAGGATTAGTTTGAGTTTTAATATTATATTGTTTGAATATATGTTTTTAAAGATATTTTTTTTAAAAAGCAGATTAAAAGTACTATAAAAGTAATTCGAAAATGCCTAAGAGTGAAATCTCAGATGAAAGTAAATCCTTTCACTTTGACTAAATATTGTTTAAATTTCAGTCCTGTCCAAATGCATATATATACAAGGAGTGTAATATTTAATAAATTTTAGCCCTACCAAAATGCATATATATACAAGGATCAGTTAAAGATCGAACATCGGATCATCATTATCAGATATCAGATTGATATTATAAAAGATCGGATTGACCGGATCATCATTATCGGATTAAAAGGATGACTTAATAAAGGAATACCGGATCAATAAAGTATCAAGAGTCATATTAGATTATTCTCTAAATACCGGATAAGATTAATCTATCAATAGACGTGTTGATCAAATAATTATCTCATAATCAGAAATTAATTAAAAGGAGAAATAATCCTAATAAAATTAGGGTTTTTAAAAGCCTATAAAAGGCATAAAATCTTCACCAAGAGGGATGTTATGGTACTGAGGTATCGGAGAGTCCCCCGAAAGGGATACCGGTGTCTCTCATTTTTCTTATGCAAGTTTTTTGGCGATCAAAGCTAACAAAGAAAAAAGAATAATTTTTACACAAATTATCATTGGTGCGGCGAGCGTGGATCGAACACATAGCCTTTAGATTACATTTCAATTAGGGCATATGGTAAGAATCTAAACGAGGGAGCATAGATCGAATGGCGAAACACCAACAGCGAGAGACGTTTATTCTGGTTCTGCTCTCGGAAATTTTGGGAAACGACGGAAATTTGTTGAGCAAGATGGTCCTTCTCCCTCCTCCGATATAAATGTGGCATGGGGAGTTGTCGGAGCTTTATTTTCCAGCAATATCATCAGTACCACAGTTATAAGTATCGCAGCCACCCTCAAAGCTAATGGGGTGATCGATGATGAGGATGAGGATTTGCCACGGCTGTGTGATTACACGATTACCTCTTGTGATCTCTACAACGACCAAGATCGATGGAGAGAGAATTTCACAGCAAGTTCAAAAACAACTGGAAGTTTGTATTTCTTTAACAAGTTGAAGAAATTGAATGCACATCCCAAATTGAAGAGCGGTGAACAGTGACACACAACGATTTCGAATTCGGTGGCTGACGAACGGCGGCCTATCGGTGAAATCAAACAAATCGGAGGCCGGTAGCTATGGTTGGAGAAACGATGGCGAGTTCGACGAGGGTTGCTGCATTTAGACGAAATCAAGAAAACCGGAGGGCAGTGATTTCGGCTGACGGGCTGCGATTCGACGAACCAGGAAGTATCGACAGTGGACGGCGACGATTCTCAATGGCTGCGATTTGGACAAGAGGACTTGAATTGGGGAAAAATTTTGGGCTGCAATTTCGATTGATCAGTAGAAGATTTAAGCTTTTTACTCAAATTACTGTTTTGAGGAATTACATAATTTGTGTTTGTTTCATTAGGGAGAAGAAGCAATCGGAGAGGAGAAAGATAAAATCGACATCAAAGATGCTTCAACATCTGATTTCGAACTCAATTTCAAACAAGAACCCCCTAAATTTCTATAGGCAGTAATGAGAATTTGTAGAACAAGCTCTCGGATCGGGCAGCCCAAAGAAAGGGAAGAAGTTAAAACTGTAAGAATTCTTAGTATGAGGCAAGATGACATCCAACGAAAGATTAGATTTCTTTAGAGGTTGCACTCATTATCTGGTGAATCTGATGCCATGAGATTGGATCGGGTTGTGGATACCGAGATGTTCTTCTTAACATCAGTATATTTCTCGTTTACTTGTGGAGCCGTTGGCCTGGTAGCTCTAACCTTGCCCATGGTTAATGAGATGAAAGATGATTATTGCCTGTTTTCGAAAGTGAGAATGATCAACTAGTCAGTGTGGACTCAAAGCGATATATTGATTGAAGCATCAAGAAAGAGGAACGCCCTATTGCAATTAATGATAGAAAACTTTGCGAACGAGGCAGGAAGCCTTCTAAGGGCCTGCTTGGATGGAGTTTTTTTGAGGGGTAAGGAAAGGAAGGGTTGAGACCAATACCCATTTGAAAGCAAGATTATTGAGGGCATGAGGTTAATTAAAGAACCCTTCAATCATGCCAAAGCACAAAGGCAGCAGAGAAGAGACAAGGGAGAGGAACACCCTTCTATGTTTTTGCTTGCTTATTAAATTGCTCCATTAATTCTCTCTTTATATTTTGATTCATAACACTAATTACTTTCTTCTCATGCTTGCTGTTTGCCAGCTTTTTAATATCCAAATGATTAGACAAGGCAAAAATCCAAGCTTTTAATATACTGAGCATATCATAGAAGAAATGCAACTACAAAATTTCACAGCACTTGTAGCATTTTATGCAGCAGCAGAGCATCGGCGATCGAGATGTTCTCTACTGATGCGGAGAAGTATTGGCACAAAGGTGTTGCTTTCTTTCGCATTCAGACAAGAGTACCAACAGCTGCATCATGTATACTCAAACAACTATTATGGAAAATTACAGAATATGTTTTACTAAGAATGTTCAAAGTCATGGAAGATAGCCCACCAAAGAAGCCTTCAAGATTTCAATCCTCTTTTACTAATTAACGAGGTTGTGCAGGACATGATAGCCTTTATCCCATTATTTCAAATTGCCAGGTTAATAAGTAGATTACTGAACACTGATAATCAACTCATCTCCATTGCTCAACATCCAAAATAAAAGGATGATAAGCCTTTACATTCGCAAGCAAAGTAATATCATATTTCATAATTGAAGTTACTGAAATATGTGCTGTGCTGAGATACTGTTACATGTGTTGAATCACCACTGCCATCCTTTACATTTATCTGTGCATTCTGTAATATGCTCTCATAAAAAATCCTTGACAGTACTCGTGTAACACTTCAATTAACCTTTTCTGCCGAATTGCTCATGATTCTATATAAGTGTATATAATGCTATTATAGTCTGCACACTTCATTATAATGCTTTCTTGAGATGTTGTTGGGAAACCTTTCTGTTATAATCTGATACTTGAGACATTAATTCAAATGTTAGCAATGTACAACAGGCTGTTGATTTGTCAAACATGCATACTACCATGATACATTCTGTTGCAGTATATCTCAATCAAGTATGTTGTTGAGAAAACTACTAACTATTTATATTATTTCATTCCTAACTGTTATGGCATACCTTCTTTACTGCTATATGTTGTTAAATGTTGCTGTAAAAACTTGTATTTCTGAGATTCCTAACAAACCTGATACTACAAGGTTTTTTTATCCCAATTCCACTTGTATAACATGGGACTTGAGTTTATATCCTGATGCTAAGAACTTTCAGTTCGTCATCAGGGGTTCAGTTTGTCACTCCCTGGTATTTGCTTTTCTTTTTAAAGTGCTTTATATGATGCTTCTTATGCTCTATCAAAGCCTTAAACTATGACCGTATCTCTCAATGTATGATAGTACGACATGTTTACTATGATGCAATCATATGTGCTTTTTATTCTGATATATGCTGTGAAATATGAAAGTTGTCATATTGCAATTTTGTTGAAGTCTGAGGATCTCTTAAATACTCACTTATAAGCTGCCTAAATAGATGACTTTGATCTAATTAATAGTGTTCAGCAATCTTAAGTTTTGTGCATAACTAGACTGTCAGTTTATAACTTCGAAATACTACCAGTTATATATGTAAGTCTTTGATTCATATCTCTTGAACATACATGACAATAGATGTCTCTACTATCCATATCCATGGTTGCACTGTGTATTACTTCAACAAACAAGCCTTCTCTTATAAGCTAGTAGTGCTGTTATCGCTTAATCACAATCTGCTGGTAATTTTTTTTATAATAAGAACCAGTGTGAGCTATCTAGTTGAACAACCTCTCCAGGTAAGTATGGTATAACGTCAACAGTGATATAGATTTAAGATAATTAACTAATGATGCTGAACATTCAACTCTACGGCAGTGTACCCTGTCGTTGTCAAGTAATAATTCTGGTCTTAAAAGTCCAAGTATCGATCCTACAGGGAAAATACCTCCACACACAGTCTAGGGTTTTAGCGTGTTATAGGTGATTCAATAATTTGGAAAAATAAATTAAGTTAAACTACTCCTAATCCTAACTACGATCAATTATCAATTCAACCTTTCGTAACAGAATTCAACAGAAAGTCAACCAATATTCTACCGACCTATGAATATTAATGACGATGAAGTTTTATTAATCTAGCAAACAATCAATAATTAACGTAGTGCAAGAAATCGGATTAATATCAATGCATGATACCGACAGTTACTCCTACTATATGAAGTATCTAGGGTAAGGTTATCCGAACGGCCAGTCTAGTTCTATGATTCAGAAACTAAGTACGTTTAAGTTCTGTACGATTGTCAGTCCTCTCAGTTTTTCAGTTGTCAAGCTGGATCGCGTAACAGATATGAATCAAATCTATGGTCCACTTTACGAGGCTATCAAATACGCATGCATAACAATTAATTGATACACAAACACAAACCCTAATTTCAATTGCAAGATCAATCAACAAGTACGGATGAAATAATATTGAATACAATCACATGTAATTTCTAAGCAGATCACAACTCGGATTAAAGACGAAAATTGAGTTAAGAAAATCTTATTCAAACTTGCTATCAACGTAGTGGACTCTGGATTGAGCGAAATCACGTGTAAAGGAGATCCTCTATAAGAAAGTTCACTCACAAACGTAAATCAACGATCCGCAAAAGGTGAAGATTCCAAGTAGAAACTTTCGATTGAATCAATCCGTAATATGTACAAAAAAAGAAAAAGACCTAGCTAGGGTTCTTAGGTCAAATTGAATGATAAAAGATA
>CAOJCR011437006.1:0-10182 GCA_948330485.1 Euphorbia neoarborescens | reverse complement strand
GAAAGTCATAAAGTCAATCCATAACGTCAAGCTTTGCAAAAGCCAAAAATTTCAAAAGAAAATTCAGAATCTTGAAAAAGTGCATAACTCGTCGAGTTTACTCATAACTCGCCGAGTTCTGCATCAAAACTCGTCGAGTTTTGGTAACTTGAGGTCGAGTTTAAGTCTAGAAAATTCAGAACCTTAAAAAGAGCAAAACTCGCCGAGTTATACTGAAACTCACCGAGTTATGCCTCAGAAACTCGCCGAGTTATAGTAACTCGGCAACGAGTTCAGGTCTGCCAAAACAGCGAAAAAAAGGTTTCGTAAATCGACTTTCACAGAGTTTTTGAGCAGACAAACTAACGAATTTGACACCACTTCCTTCACTAGAATTTTAACTCTATGTCTTAGGAATTCATAGGATTTGGAATAACCCAAATCCGAGAAGAAAACTCTAAAATATTAAAAGTTGTGCAAAACTGAAATTTTCAGCAACATGTCAAAAAAACTAAAACTAAAGCTTTCCAAAACTCCAAATTAGTACAAATCAACACGAAATTCATCAATAGCATAGTAAAAACAAATAACTAACATTATTGATTAACAATTTCATCCAATCCGTACCAAATCAAAACACAAATCCAACAAAAATTACCAATACACACAAAACCTAATCCACACCAATCATGCAATTCCTAATTCAAACTTTGAATCTAAACATAGGGTAAGTTAGTTACCTCAAAAAGTAAAAATCCAAATTAGAGAAACGACACTCGAGAATACGATGATAGAATGTCCACAAGAAAGTTCCAAGGAAACGAATGGTTAAAGATAACCACTCAAAAGACGAACAAAACTATTAAAGAAATACCAAGAATCAGTCAATATGTATTCTTAATAGAAATCACTCTAGAAGAACGAAGAATTAGGGGAAAAAGATTACCTCAATGAACAAAGATTAGATTCTCCAACAAAATAGCAAAATCGAATGAGGGAAGAGGAAAAGAATATAGCCTAACGCAGAAACCCAAAATGGAGCAATACATGAAGCCGAAACTTACAAAAGATTTATCAAACGAAGAAGAACTCAGTTTTCTCTCATATCTCTATGATGGCTGAAATTTTCAATAGAGGAGGAGGGGAAAAAGGATTAAGGTTCTTAAATAGGGAAGAGGGGAAGGATTAGGATTAAGATGGGCTTAACACAATTTAATTAAGGATAATTAGGATAATGGGCCTGAAAAAGGAATCGGGGTTAACCAAGAAGGGCTTAAGAATAAAACCCACCACCTTGACAGCCATAAAATAAATAACAATAATCACATTAATCATCCTATATTTGAAAATAAAACATTAATACATAGGCAAAAGTCATACATAAAAGTTCGGGGTGTTACAGAAGAAGTCAAGTTTTATCCATGGCCAATGGACAACAACCACAACAATGCCTCATGGACTATGCCATTCCTAGCCTCCATGGACACAAGATGGAGTCATTTGACCACCCGTAAATGCCAACAATTTTGAGATAAAGCCGGCCTTGTTGAATATGCTGCAAAATAAGTTAACATTCTATGGTTTCGTAAATGAGGATCCCAACACTCACATCTCAAGTTTCTTAGAAATCTGTAACACATTTAAGATCAACGGGGTTTCTATAGAAAAAATTCACCTCCGTCTATTCCCCTTTACTCTTAAAGACAAGGTAAAAGTTTGGATGCAGTCCCTTCCGTAAAATTCCATCACTACATGGGATCTGTTAGCCCAAGCATTTCTCTCCAAATATTTTCCTTTTGCAAAACAGCAAGGCTAATTAAGGAAATCACGTGCTTCGATCAATATATTCATAAGTCCTTGTACGAGGCATAGGAGCGGTTTAAAGGCTACATTAGGCAATTCCCACATCATGGGTTGCCTAGAAATATCCTTATTTAAACCTTTTAAAATGGTGTAGATTCCACTACAAGAGGAACCATGAATGCCATGTCTGGAGAATCATTGATGAGAAAGACAACTGATGAGGCATATGACTTATTGGAGGAGATGGCCAAGGATAATAGCATGTGGGCAACGGAGAGAGAAAATAGAGGTGGGCAATCAAATTTTGTTAAAGGAATTCACCAAATGGACCCGTTAATACTAATGCAAGCACAGATTGCCGCATTGGCATAAAAGTTCGATAATCTCAACTTGGGTTATATGGGACAAGAAAGAGAAGCACATGGTTATAATGGGGATACAAATCAAATGGAAGTAGTCGAACAAGTGCATTACGTTCAAGGAAATGCACAGAATAATCTATACTCCAATACTTATAATCTAGGGTACAATAATTATCCAAATTTCTCTTGGAGGAGGGATGATAACAAGCCTCAACCATCATACCAACAACAAGACAAGTTTGCCATACTCATACAAAGGATCGCTAAATTTTTAGAGCCCACCAAAATAAGGTTCGATCAAAATGACAAAAAGATAAAACATATGGAAGACAAATTTGATTATTTGGTAAAAAATCAATCATCGTCAATTCATAACCTTAAAGTCCAAATCGACCAACTTGCTAAATCTATCTCCACCCCTGAACAAGGGACATTTCCAACCAACACGGAACGCAACCCTAAGTAAACATCACAAAAATATGGTTAGTCCTTATAGTCTATCAAGTAAGGGGCTATAAGTTATAATATTTACATATCTATATATTATGTACATAAATAAGTTTCTTTTATTATTATGGT
Source organism: Euphorbia neoarborescens (assembly GCA_948330485.1). NCBI lineage: Eukaryota > Viridiplantae > Streptophyta > Magnoliopsida > Malpighiales > Euphorbiaceae > Euphorbia > Euphorbia neoarborescens. Next base: position 7,459 of record CAOJCR011437006.1, on the reverse strand, counting down.
AAATAATCCTATTGTAAATACTTGAAAGGGATTATGTAATTAAATAAAATACCATGTTTTATTAAACTATTCTTATTTAAAATTAAAGTTTAGATATTTCACTAATTATGTTATACAAACAAAATTCATATTGTTTTTACTTAAACCCACCTTCCACAATGAGGACATTGTGTTATTTAAGTGTGTGTGGGGGGGGTGTATATATATTTTGAAGGTTTATAAATGGGGCCAAATTTAATTTTTTTACAAAATATACACATTAAATTGTTCATGTATACCAATTTCATAACAAAATTACTTTTTATTATTTATAGCCTAGTTATATTTTGCTTTATTCATAAATTCTTTTTATGATTTACTTCCTTAAGTCTTAAACCAAGTGTAAAATTTATGGCATGTAGAATCTTATGTTTTTTGTTAACACCTATATCATATTCAGAAAGTTAGAATATAAGTTGTAAGTGTTAAGCATAAAGAATACTAGATGTAGTTACATACTTATGAAAGTTTTGAAGCATTGAAAAACATACTCTTATCTAAATATAGTTGATAGAATAGAAGGAAACTAAAGCCATAATACATGTAAAAATATAAGCCAATAAAGGATAAGGATATCAATTGGAGAAAAAGTATTTATATGTCAAAAGGAGAGAGTGGTATGGAGTAGAAAATGCAATCACTAAAACTATAAAACATTTACTTCATATTTCTTTCAAAAGAAATGCAAAGAGAAGTAAGAAAAGGGGTAAAAGGGGAGAAGTGATTTGGAGCATAAAATGCAATCACTTTTGAGAGTAGAAACCTAAGTTACCTAAAAATGCCTTAAGACATCTAAAAATGCATGCGAGCTAAAATTGTTCTAAAAAGCTAGCATCTTATTTAGACATTGTTGTTTATCATGATTAAAAATAAGTAGTAAATATCAAACTAATGAGCTAAGGAAATTCTTATATTAAAACATGCACAAACTATATAAAACTTATTGAGTTATATTTTGATGTCGAACTAAAACTTAAGAGATTCCACTACACATTTAAATTTTGTTCATTGGCATTATATTATAGGAAATACTTACATTAGAGAGAAATGAATAAGACAAAAGATATGACTTTTCTTGAGGTCAAGAAAAAAGCAAGTGTGGGGGAATTTGATACAATGTTCAAAGCACACGTATTTGGTATACAAAAACAAGCTAAAATATATGTATTTTGTATATTTAATGGATATCTTGTTTTAGAATGATTTTTTTTCAGGTTTTTCAAGACCAAAGTTATTCTTAGAACATTTATGAAGGTTAGGGATAAGCGGCTTGAATTATGGATCAAAAACGAAGAAAAACAAAAAATCAAAGGAGAGAGGACAGGGATCCGTCGCGATCGCAACTTATCATGGCATGCAGATTTTGAAGAATACACAAGGTGTCGCGATCGCGACCCCTATGTCACGATCGTGACCTGCTCGATAATCAGACTATTGGAAGCAATGGTAACTTGAATTTAGTCATTGTTCTCCCTCTATTTTCCCTCCAAATCAATCCTTATCCATGCCTAACCAATCCTAACATTTCTTCTCGCTTTAAAACTATGAAAAACACTTGTTACTACCCCACAACTCTTTAAAAAGCCATTTAATTCAACATTTACAGCAGATTTGGAGAGAGAGAAATCACTTAAAGAAGAGAGAATGAGTTCTAAGGAGAGAGACTGAGTGTTGCACGAATTCAACATAAAAAAGAAGACATATAGGAGTAAGAGGAATCCCTTCCATTCTAATAAAGCATCCTTCTTATGTGGAAAGGTTTACAACTCCATTAAAGGGTTGTAAAACCTTTCCATGGTATTTTTATTGTTTCTGTTTTCTTTATATTTGATGATTGTTAACCATACTCTAATATTTGTTCATTTCTTTCACAAAATTCCCCGGAGTTATAACACGCTTCCATTGGGCAATCAATGTAAATGATTCACAACCATTTGTGTTGATTGAATTTACAGTTTTTTATGCAAAGTTCTTCATTTTGTACACTATGTTTTAAACATGTATTCATATGGGTTTCCTTATTATTATTTGATTATTCCTCATTTGATTCTTGGTTTAAATGCTAGATATGCATCTTGAGTTAACCATACCAAGTGTATATAGGATTAGAATGAGTAATGATGTTGTTTGTGGTGGTAGGATGTAAAGATGACATCAATATTATGCATGAATGTTTAATGCATGAAAATGGTTTATAATGTTGTATATTGCAATAACCAAAAGATATAGAACATTGTATATTTGATTCATGCACGAATTTGGTTAGAATTAACCATACCTAATCTTATGTTTAATCACCATAATAACCCAAAGGTGATCTTTATCCTTGCATTTGAATAACAAGTATTAGTAATGGATAATAAGTATAGTGTACATAAAATCTAAATGAACGCGTATTCTTTGATAGGAAATGGAAAGCATTGTAAATTACTTCTATGTTCCTCTAATTTGATGTAGGATTCACCCCAAACCAATCAAATTAAGATCACCATAAATAGAAAATAAGAATCTCTAACCCATTGTGTATGTTTTTCCTCATGGGATCGATACTCGAACTTCAAAAAACTCATTTTATACTACTTGTGTGACTCGTATACTTGCGGTAGTATGTGATATTTGTGTTATAAAAACCAACTTTATTGTTGATACATGAATATGCTATTCTAAACCCGAATACTCAAGCACCACTATAGTATTTGGAAATAAAAACAAATTTGGTCGGGCTCTAAGAAAGGAGTTTCCCCAACCTTTTTGTCTTTTGTAAAAACTTAGAATAAAATGGAATTATATGAAGTTTTTGGAATTGAATTCATAAAAGCAATGATAACACATAAACTGCTTAAAACGAACTTATTTTTTAGCATGGGTTTTCCAAAGAGGATAGATTTAAAGAATGAAAGTTGCGAACAAAATTTTGATAAATATTCAAACTTTATACTTTAAAACAAAATTAGTCGAAAAAATGATTTTGGAGAAAAATTGGGTAGAAGGGGATTCAAAGTGAAAGGTATTAGACTTGTAACTTCAAATCCAATCGCTTTGTAATGGGTAGAAGGGGAATCAAAGTGATAGTGCTAATACCTTTGCAGGCTAGGCTTATTTAAACAAGTGCGTGTGTGTATGTGTGGTTAATTCTATTGGTTCTCCATATACTAGGTTCTCAATGCCAAAGTGCAAATGCTAACAAGGTATGGTCTTGTTTGCAACAAGTCTCACTCATTTTAAGTGGCTACCTCACTTTGTAGTGGTGTTTTGTGTTCTAGCCATATCATTCCACAATTGATCTCAATATCATGCAAGTTTAAAACTTGAACAAACTCTACATAAGAAGCAAATTTCTTTTCATATTACCTTAGGTATGACACTCAGTTAATAACACACCATTTCAAACTCAAAACTTTGATTTCAATCTAGTAAAGGCCATGTATCAATCCATAGGATTTACTCCACAAGTTTTGGTCTACCCGGCTTCTTAGTTGTTTAAGAAAATACCAAATGATAGGAACGGTCAACTAAACTACTCCCAATCTTAGTGATCAAGACACATATAACAAGTTTAAGAATGAGAATGAAAATAGGAATTTTAACAAAAATGCAGTTCACAGTCACTTTAAAGCATACTTATTAGATGTGTATGATTAAACTTGTATGTAATATAGACTTAAACTTATGAGTCCCTAGCTCGTTTATCCTTTTTTAGAGGTAAGTAAGTTTTGGGGTTCAGAAACGAAGGATCCTTAACTTCGTGGTTTGTCAATCCCTACAATTTCTAACTTATATGAACTCAACAAGTGAAGCTTTTCGAAACATAAACCAACTTGATTAATTACACGAATAAAAATCTATACCTTAGATAGCAAAAGTAATAATGTAATTTCTTTAAAAATATGAAGAGCAAATAAATGAATTACAACAATTTGAAGCACAATTGAAATTCAAGAAAACTAATTAGGTAAAAAGAGAGAAATTTACTCTTAAACATAGAAAACCAGACGTTAGCGATTAGTTTAGAATGAATCAAGATTTTTTATAAAAAAGAAATTAGAAAGAAAATAAAATTGAAAGTTCACTATATAAGATTTTGGATGAAACCTAAATGAGACACATGTCCCTTATTTATAGTACTAAAGAGAAAATTCAAATTCAAAAGTTTGTAATAGCTACCATAAAAACTCTTCAAAGCTTGAAGCAATTTAAATGTATGGAGTCAGGGTAGAATATTTAGAGAATAAGAGCAGACACATCATGCCCAATTGTGGGACTTCGTGCTTCTTATGGAATTAGGCATGCAGAACTCGTGCCCAGCTAGCACGCTAACATGTTGACCTTCTATCTGTGGATGCTCCTTTTCATGCCGGCTAGCATATAGTGCTATGGAGAGGAGCATACCGTGTCTACTGGGCATGTTCATCCCATGTCCAAGTGACATGAGTATGTGCTTCTCCTCTGGAACTCTATCGCTCAAGATGCAACTCTGGCACGTCGTGCCCTACACTTGACATGTTGTATTTGGCTATTATATGGTATGCCACTACTTGTGTCAAGTGATATAATCTCATATTGAGTCTCTTAAATGTAGCTTTAAATTAGCCTTATAGCATATCGTGTCTATTCACGGCACATCTTATCCAAGACCAAAATGACACCAAAGCCTCTTCTTTTATCCTTAACACCCGAGCAATCACCCCATAAACAAATAGTTATCCAAAAATAGCAAGAACATTGGTAATTCTTTAACTTTAAAAATGGTTATTATATTTTTACAAAACATAAAAACACAAGAAAATCAAAGGAAAAACTCATAATACACATAGATAAAAGAAAAATGTGAAAATCATACAAAGTACAAAAACTAAAGAAAAACCAACTAAAATGATCAGATGGTCAAGAAAATCCATCAAGAATATGACCAAAATATGTTCCTATCAGCCACTTATAAAGTGGCCGGTGATATCAGCTTAGTGTTATCCAAGTGGTAATTCCATCACTTAAACTATCCACATTAACATGTTCACCGGCCTGCTCGATCATACCCATGTTTGGTATTAGGAATATGCCAAAGTGTATATGATTCCAGATTGATACTACAATGAAAGCTGGTCTAAGAATAAAAGATACCTATAATGGAAAGACCTATGGCATGATAACCACATGGCTTTCCATGAAGATCGATCTAGTCCCATATTCCCAATTCGTATCGATGTTTATAACTAACCAACCAACTACTATGGCTAGTTAACAACTACCATACATTCATCAAACATTTAAATCTGTTGTTCTATTAATTCTCAAAATTATAATAGACCTCAAATAGATTTACGATTATCAATCAATGAATAATTTATTCATATTATAGTAGAAAATATATAAAATACATATACTATTTCCATTATTATAACCGCAGGTAAAATGTATAAGTAGGATACACAACAAACCAATGCCTAGAACTAAGGCACACCAACAGAACACATGTCGAGTTTAAGATAAAACTTACCAAAATTGCAGTAGATGTTGCGTAGTTTTTCTTCTAGTGTATGGTATCCAATATTTTTTATTGATAACATTTTTTGTATCCATATCTCTATTTGTATTTGTGCAACATAGTTGAAGACATTTTCAATCACTTAGATACGATGAAATTAACATGATTATATTTTCTACATTTTATCAAAAAAGTGCTAATTTAACTTGATAACAAATAAAAAGTAAACAAAATTCCACAAGTAATGACATTTATTATTTCCAAATAGCATATCAAACAGCTGCAAAGTTTACTAGGTAATCGTATAATTAAAATAAATACCAAAAAATCACGACCAAATAAAATGATTGTGTTTCTACATGGTTGGTTAATTATCAAACCAAGTAAGACAACAGTAGGAAATACAACCATATTTATGTTAGGGCCGGATCCAGCCAGTAAGATCATCGAGCGCAGCGGAATTTTTCGATTTAAATTTTTAGGATACAGCCCAAACATCCTGAGTACTGCCGATCTGGTAGATCTGATTCAAATTTATGAAATTGAGATGAGGAAGAAATATAATTAAACAGAAGATTTGAATTAAGAACTTACAAATTACATCTCTTTTAGGGACTGCAATAGAAATACACTCGAGTTTCAACCGTAGTCTGATGCATAACCTCTATCGGGATCTAATCTATAGTAGCAGGGATCAATTTCAGAAGGACAGACTCACGATTTTTGAAGAATGAAATTTTGGGATCAATTTTTCTCCTAGGATGATTCCCTCTCTCTATTTTTCTATGTTTTTTTGAATTGTGTTATACTGATAGGTTGGAACAAGTTTTTTCACTTCATAAACAAAGTAGTAGGAGGTTACAACCTCCCATATGGTTACACATAGGTAACCAGTCAGTCAATTAATTTCAATATCAATGTATTTTTTTATTTTCTTTTCACCTCACGGTAAATTGATTAATTAGTTTATCTATAGATTAATTTAAATAAATGTGTGAGTTACATAAATTAAACTTTATGCTAAAGTTAATTTATTCCAATGGCCCACAAAGTAATTAAATTAATTATAACCATTATAAATTATATGAATTAAAATTATATATAATTGATTAAATAAATTATTCACTTTATGTAATTCAATTAATTAATTAATTACATTGTGTAAATTTATTAATTAAATAAAATTATATACAAACAATTTAATTAATTATTTACTTTATCAATTCATTAATTAATTAAATTATGTGAATTTATTAATTAAATATTTTAGATTTAAATTTAACCAAATTATATATGATTTCTTCAATCTATATTTATTTAATTAATTCTTCCTAATCATAAACCGACATATGTAAAGCTAGAAGATCTATGTACAAGATCCTATGGAACTGTCTTTATGTTAGTAGTGGGTCGAGGGCCTATAAACTACTAGTAAGTTCTAGCAAATCGTAATAGCCCCTAATTAAGACAATTACCAGATTCTCTAAAAGTCCATCCCAATAGTTATTCTCATATTACCCGATGCCAACTGATATATCTAGTAAACAGTAACAGGTAGGGCACCATCGTCTCGTTATCTACTAATGACATATCTTGATCTAGAATATATTTTTAGGTCAAATGAGTGCCTAACTTATTCGGGTGTAGCTAGACACTTGCAATCCCACTCCATTAAGTGGCTAGTTATATCATCTTAGTGAGTACTAAGTGGCCCATCCTATCAACTTATAATCAATGTACAGATGTGCACTGGCCCACACAATCATTCACGTACTTGGTATCCTCTTCGAGACCCGTTATGTAACAACCTAGCCTTATGTATGTATAATGGCGGAAACATTATACTAAGACTACATTGCTAAAAACAAAACGCGGAAAAAAAAAACTTAAATCTCAAACTTTATTAAAAACAGATAAGCAAAACATAGTTCAAAAGGA
>CAOJCR011435911.1:0-10117 GCA_948330485.1 Euphorbia neoarborescens | reverse complement strand
GTGCTTGGCTTTGTAGGGTTATTAATGGTCCGTAGCTATCTTCAAAGAGCTGGCTAATGTCCCCTAAAATGTAAATGTTAAGGAAATTATATGCTATCAAAGGATATTAGATTTCTCAGTTTATCTGGACATCATTAACTGAAATGCCTCTTTCTATACTTGCAGAGGTATCTTTAAATTATTTTGGAAACTTACCAACAATTGAAAGCTTCATCAATATTCATAGTCAAGAAACTTCAATATTTCAGAAGCTTGTTGAATTTATTCAATCTCAAGGTATATTTCAATTGTTAGGAAGAACAAGTATACATACACTTTTTGCTCCCTAAAATTTAACCTCGATGCTTCTACTAGTTATGTAGAAAGTGATTGGTGCAAATCTTTCTTCTATGTTCTTCTGTATTTGTAACTGTGGAGCTTCGAGTGAAGAGTAGAGAGTCCTTAGTTTAGCATCTTCTCATATGCTCCAAATATAAATTTCCTTGTTCTCTTACAAATGGATATGTTAGTTCCATTCTGTTCTATATGAAAATCAAAAGCATACAAAATTACTTATGTTGTGCTTTTAGTTATTTATATTTCTATAGGTTGCATATGCTAATATCTATTTTTTATGTATAGAGCTTAGAGTAAAGAGCAGTGAGCCCTCAATTTTGCATCTTCTCCACATTGCTCTAAATATGAATTGTCATGTTCTTGATAAATTTAAACATCTCTTTTCATGGAACACATTTTACCTTTTCAACTCTTTGCAACTATAATTCCTTTTTCAACTCTTTTTCAAACCCGAATCATTTTCTTTTTTTGTTGGCAGTGTCCTCTCCTTAATATAAGTTACTGTCCTCCATCAGAAGCTTCTTTATCTGAAAAGAAAAGCTTGGTAAGTAGATATATCTTTTCTTCTTTCATGCTTCGATATTAAAGATTGAGATCTCTATTTTATAAGTAAATTTCTTTTTTATTTATAGATTGTGGTTGCTTACAATCCCTTAGGGTGGAAGCGAGAGGAAGTGATACGGATTCCTGTGAGTTTTTCATTCTTATTTGGCATTCTAAGAACCTTTTTAATTTTACTAAAAAATTAATTATGTGGCCAGTTGGCAAAAACAATATTGTTTAGCCTCAGAGATATACGCATGTTGTTTGTGGTTGATTTTAGTGAGTTTGCATTATGTTACCGTGGAAAATAAAATAAAAGAAGGACCATCATTATCACTTACTACATCGTTATCACCTATTACATTTACATCTATTTTCCACAGTTTTCTTTGTACACTTGATTTAATATATATTTTCTATACCCTTCAAGCTGGTGAATAAGTATTATCATCCTTCTCACCTTGGGCGTAATTTTTTAAACAAAAACTTCTCAACTCTTTAGCGAGAACTAATCCTTCTGTTGGCACATGGTGTCCATATTAGACCACTGTTTCTTGATGAAGTGTCTATCTTAAGATGTTTTGTTGCATCATGTTGAACTAGATTTTGAGCATTAAGCAATGCTTATTACTAATTTATTGTCACAATAGAGCTTCATAAGATCATCCTACTTGATTTTTAAATCATCCTACAATAGAGCTACTGTCTACTTCTAATTTTGTGACTCTGATGATATATACATCAGAAGTATTTAATCTGCTCTAATTATTTTGCTGAATTATATTGTGATCATAATCAATTAATTTGGTTGCAACTCTGTTGTTCTTAGTTCGTTCAACTTTTAAGCCAAACAAATTACTTGATCTACTGCTACATGTAGTTATTTGAATTGGATATTCTAATTTCTAATTGACATCCTTAGGGGATACCATCATAATGATTCTGATTTCTAATATCAGTCTCTTCTTCTGATGTCATTCTTCATTTATCAACAGCCTCAATATCCTGCACATCTAATTAGAGATTCTTATTTCTAATCAAAATGGATCGTAGTTGGATGTATCTCAATCGAACTTCCTCGAGTTCTTACAAGGGGCTGATCATTTTCTTGCTGCTGCTATTGAATATCGATCAAAAAGTGGTAGAAAAATTCATTGTCCTTGTTGCGATTACAATAACACGAGGTGTCCAAATAGCATAGCTGAAGTGAGGGATCACTTAATTCATTGTGGCTTCAGAAAAGGCTACACAAGGTGGACATGGAATGGCAAGACGTTGGATTATGCAGACACCTCATCCAATTCCATTGGGCATAACATAGTTGACTCTGATGCTGGAGATGAAGATGATATGGATAAGGACAAAATTAATGATATGATGCATGATATAGAGGATAATTTCACAGAAAATCCCCATATATTCAATAATATTATCAAAGGCCGAACTATATCCTGGTTACATAAAATACACAAAACTCTCAGCTATTTTCCAATTCTTCAACCTAAAGATAAGACACGGTATGACTGACAACTGTTTCATAGATTGGTTGCAATTGTTGGAAGATATATTTCCTGAGAAAAACGAAATTCCAACGTCTACCTACAAGTCAAAAAAACTCATGTGTCCTATGGGTATGGAATATGAGAAGATCCATTTTTATCCAAAAGATTGTGTCCTGTACCAAAATGAGTATGCAAATATGAAAGTTTTTCTGAGGTGCGGATTGTCTCATTACAAGAAAAATGTATCTGGTATACGTAAAAAGGGTGTGCCAGCAAAGGTACTATGGTATCTTCCGGTTATACCTAGATTTAAATGTCTTTTCTTGGATGAACTTAGAATTTGGATTAGATGAATGCTTATATTATGCTGCTGATAAATTAGATAGAACTTAGAATGATTACATTATGCTGCTACTGAATTAGATGAATGAATTTGGATTAGATGAATGCTGCTGTTGCTGTTGATGATTTTTGGTTTGTATTTGGGGTATTTGCATTTGGCAGGTTGTATATATATGGATTACTAACAATTTGATTGTAGGTAGAACAATATATGGCAACGTTCTTAAAAAAACCGTTGTCTAAACAGATAAAAGGGAACGGTTCTAACAACATACCATTCCCTTTTTATAAAGAAAAGTCAACGATTTATCACTACAGCCATTGCCTAATTTACGGACTATTCGATCTGAAGGGACCGTGCTATTGTTATTTAAGGAAATAGTGTTATAAATAACTGTTGCCTCTACTACCTAAAAGGCAATGATTAAATGACAATTGCCTTTTCTTTTAGGGATATAGCAACCTTTATTTAGGCAACCGATAAAAACCGTTGCCAAAACCCCTAAAAAACCATTGCCATATACCATTTCTGTACTAGTGACACACATTAAGAGATCAATGATAAAAAAAATTTCCTTTTTGCTACCTCGTGGAGATTCTTATTAGGAACTTTATTCCTTTATCGTGTCTTTATTGGCTTCAAGCATTCATAATTATAATCTTAATTATTTTATAAGCAATAATAAAGTTGATTTTGCCAAGCAAAATTCAGATCCATTGAATTTCAAAAGCCATAATAGCTAATGAATGATACTCAACTTCGGTAGAAGAATTAGTCACAATCTTTTATTTCCAAGAAAACAATGAAACATGATTTTGGCCTAGATAACCAATGTGCTCGAGGTTGACTTACAATCAACTAATGAACCAGCCTAATTTGTATCACAATAGCATTACAAAAATAAAAATGGGTTGAGAGTCCCCTTAAGATATGGAAGTATTCGTTTAACTGTTGTTTAGTGAGCCAAAGGTAGAATATGCAAAAATTGAGAGACTTTATTCACCAAAAAGGTAATGTATGGCCAAGTAAATGAAATATTATTTCAAGGAACCAACAATACTACACTATTAAGAAAAATAAGGAAGTGGGTTACCCAATTTCAAATGCAATTTCTAAAAAGCGCAAGCAAGAATGGTATTAGAATGTTACAAATTGGGTTAAGAGAATGAAAGTATGAAAGTTTCAACTCTAAACCAATAAATAAATCAAGCTTAATCCAAATCTGTCATGGGATACTCTCCCTAAGAACAAGGTATGAAAACCTCTAAAACCACAGAGGGTATTTTGAATTTTAATTGATGAAAAGTTGATTACAAAATGGAGAATGAGATGCTTATATACTATTAGAAATCCTAAACTTGGGTAGGGGTCCATAAAGAACTAAAACAAAGGGATAAAGGTACAAAAATAAAGCTTGAGTAATATGGCAATTAGGGGATAAATCATGCATAAAATCAAACACCCTTTATCCTATTCAATGTGTTTAAATTATATACCCTTCACTCGACATTTGGATTTGTTCCTCGAGTTAGCTCTTTTCTCAATTTTTGGCATTCAATCCTTTCTGATGCTTAACACTCGGCTCTTGATCCTTAAAGAAATTTAAGTGTTGGATCCTGGTCTCTTGAGGGATCGAGTATTGAACCCTCCAGGTTGGGATCCTTAAGATAGATGTCCTCATTATTCACCCTTTCTTCAAAAGAATTACTTAATGGGTAAGAGAGGGGTTCTTCAGCTTTGAAAGGTCTTAGATCCTTCGCATTGAAGGAGGCATATGTTGAGACTCTTGTAAGATTTCCTGCAAATATATAGATCGTAATGTAGTAATAAAAAGATCGAATCCACAAGGAACAAAAAATATGCACCGATTATTCACTCTAATAGTATGTTTGCACTATTGAATATTATGTTGATTGAGAATATAGAATATATTTACATGAATTTGATGAACATCATACTCTATATTTCATTTTCTCCTCAAGAATGTACTTAAAACATCAAGTAACATCTATAAATTTTCCTTATGCCAAAACATGTATATATTAATAATATTGCGTTCAATCGTACTTGGATAAAGTTCCTTTCTAAACTCTCGCTCTAGGAAAGAATTAACAAGTTTATTAAACAAGTACCTCTTCCTACTCCAATATACACTTCTTCATAATCATTGATTATTTCAATAAGCGAAGTATAAACTCTGTAAGCTGAGTGAAGCATCAATATACAAAATCATATCATAAGGCATGAAATCTATCTCTACATCTACACTTAGTACTTTTTACTAAGGTAATTACAAAGCATACATAATTTAATATAAGATGTAAGATAACGTGTAACACAATATCATTAAATAAACACCAATATGAATTGTTATTTTGACACAAGTAATGAAACACAACATCAAAGTAGCCTTATAGAACAATAAGAGTGGAAGGATATCCCAATTTACTTATGCCTCATGGAGAAAGTGTCAAACCTTGAGGAATTCCTTTGATGTTCATTCTTGATTTACATGATTAGAAGTGGCACTAGCCAATCTTCCTCTAAGTAAAATCTTATATCTTAATCAAAGTATAACTACAATTTCTCCACACTAAGCACTTATACTTTAAGTATCCTTAGAGATGTAAACAGGGCGGGCAATCCCCGTCCTCGTTAAGGATCTTCCCTGATAGGAATGGGGATTCCCCGATTACCATCCCTGTGGGGTGGGAATGGGGAATTTTTTTATCCCCATTTAGTAAACAAGGACGGAGATGGGGATACAACTCCCCATCCCGCGAGGACCTATCTCCATCTCTGTTTATCCATGCAAAAATTTCTGTAAAAATCTCCGTTTAAATCTCCACTTATTTTCCCATTTTCTCATATATATAATTAAAATATAAAAATAAAAATATAAGTTTTAATAGAGGTGAGTGGACGTTTAGTTTAGAAATAGGGTTATTTCCTTTAATTTTTTGAATTGTTTGGATAGGAAAGTTTTAATTTATATTTTTCATTGGTTATTTTTATTATTTAATTTAATTATTTGAAGTATTGATTTTTTATGCATAATTCCCTATGGGGAATTTTCCTCATGGGGAAATCAAATCCCTGCGAAGATAAGGCAATTGGAGAAAATTTTCATACCTTATCGGAGATGGAGAATCCCCACGGGGAATCCAATTTCCTGCAGGGAGGGGGATAGAAAATTCCAGATTTCCTAAATGGGGATGGGGAGTCCATTCCTTGGTCCTTGGGGCCCCATTTACACCCCTACGTATCCTATATATTCCTCATATACATATATGTTTTTTATGGAAGCATCAACCCTTTATTTATAGGGGATTGAAGGTTGTAATAGTTCATTTGATTGAATGGTGAAGGGGTGAGTTGATTAGGATATGAAGAGTAGATAAGATCAAGCTTGGCCAACTTCCCTTGTGTTTATTTGGAGCTTGCCTCGCCTATGTATAGGTATGTCGTGCTCGCATACTGACATATGAAAGTTCTACCTATCTTATGCATCTAGTTGCACTCGTGTCTTGGCATACCACGCCCGTGATAGCTGCTGCTTGGCCTCTCCTTTACCTTTTAAAATTTTACTTTACTTGTCATTATTACTTCCTTACTTGGCTACTTTCTCACAATTTTGTCCTTTGATCCCTGAAACAAGTTTTCTAATAAAAACACAAAACAAAACATAAAATTAAACAAATCATACACATTCATGTAGACTTTTAATTTATTTTTAGACATGAATTTAATGCATTTTTCGATGCTATCAACTCCCTTACATTTAGCTTTTTGCTTGTTCTCAGGAAAATTCTTAGCACTTAACAAACAAATGAATCTTCATGATAAGATGAACTTTTGACCAAGTTTATGTAGAATGTGAAGAACAACAAGTTATAAGTTAGAATGCTTACTAATTTGTGTAAGTGAATTCTCATTAACTAAGTGCCAAATTTGTTAATATGGAGATTCCTCTTAACCCTTCTAAGTTTCAAAGTGAATATCTTGCTAAGTTTAGATTATGAATATCATTTTCTTCTTCTTTACTTTTTTAAAGAGTCAAATAAGAGAACTTTTGGGACTTTAATTTAGCACACATGAGCATCACTTTTCTCAAGGTATTTTTAGGTAACTTAAGTTCTATCACTTAAATGTGGTTGTATTTTTTGCTTCATACTGCATTCTTTCCTTTTATCTCGTTTTTTACCTCTCTAATATGGTTGCATTTTATGCTCTATACCACATTCTTCCCTTTTATTTATATTATTTATTTAAATTTTATTTTTATTTTATTTTTTAGATAATAAGGATTTTTTTCTCTCTCATGCAACACCCTTAACCTTTATTGAATTGTGATTTTTATATATCATGGCTTTAGTTTCCCTAGTAATTTCTTATCGACCTTTATGTGTTTCAAGTTAGATTCATGCTTCACAATGTCTAAATTATAACAAAGATAAAACTAATTAACTTATTGTGTAAAGGGAATATCTAGAAAATAAAATTTAACATTGATACTAAAATTTATATGAATTTTGTAAACAAAAAGTTTTACAATCTTAGGCCCCATTTGTTTGCAGGAAAATATTTTTCTGAATTTCTCGTGTTAGTTTACAATGAAAAATAAGTCAACGGAAAATAAATGGATAGTCAATGGAAAATTGATAAAGAAAGGAGGAAAATATTATGTTGATATTAGAGTCCGTAAAACATTTTTCAAAAAGAAAAACGCTCTTTTCTCCCGTTTACGTTTTTTGTTTGTCTTTTTCATTTCAATCAACGCCGTCCATTTTGCTGATTAAATTAAATTGCCAATGGTCCTATTCTCCATACCACAATTAATAATCTTTCACACGTTCAATTCCACTTTTTAATATTTTTCCTTCTTTTTTTCCTTTTTAGAAACTATAAAATGTTTTAAAGTAAAAAATAACAATATACTGTTTTTTAAAAAATATTTATTTATTTTTATATATTAATTTTTATATATATATTAAATAACTCGATATAATTATATTAATTTTATTTTAAAGTTTTTACTCTAATTCTAAAATTATTAATATTATATTTATTTTATTTTTTATATTTTTAATTTTGTTTGAATTTATTTCTATTATATTTAAAGACTTATTTATGTTTACATATTAATTTTGAATATTTTTTTAATTTTTACTATTTTTACTATTTTTAACATAATATATATCTGGTTAAAAATAATACAGTATAAAATAATGGTTATATATATATATATATTTGCAATTGGAAAATATTTTCCAGCATTGTAATCAAACAACAGAAAATATTTTCCAATTTTACAGCCAAACACAGGAAAATATTTTATTTTCCTGCAAATAAACGGGGCCTTAACTTATGATAAACTCATACTCTTAAGATCAAGGCCAAAATCATGATTAGTTGAACATAGACATTGCTAAAATGCAGTCAATTAGATAAACATTTTGTCATTGCATAAAATTCATACCAATCATGCAATCATAAAATAAAACATTTAATACTGATATAATTTCTAGCTTAGTTTCTACTCCTCTACTCTTAGAGAATACAATATCCTTATTGTTTAAAGGAAAGAAATTAAAAACACATGAAGAAATTAAAAACAAAAGAAACTATGGAGAATCTGAAGGTGAAGGGGTCAACTCAATATGTTCCTTTCAGAAAAATGAAACCAACTTCTATCCAGTTCTCTTATATTCTTTGTGTAATGTAGCAATGTTATGCTCCATCCTTCCCATTGCAATTTGCATGTCTTTTTTTCACCCACCTTTAGCATTAAGTCGGCTAAGTACTTGCCTATAACCATTAGCTTCTTCCTTTGCATCATGACTAATGGAGGGGGGAGAAGAAGAAGCAGTAGAAGGTTCAGGACCAATGTTTTTAATTACTCTTATACCACCTTACTGGTTTCATCTCTTCCATGAAAACATTCATTATCATACCTCATTTACCAATCCAATACGCTTTAAAAGGAGGTCATCCATATAACAAAAAAATTTTGTGGGGTGACTCCAATAGGCATGTTGTGGGGAACGAGTAAACCAAACCAATTTGCACATCCCAATGGTTTGTTTTCTATAGTGGCATGACACTATATATAAAGCATAAAAAATGATCCCATTGATGTCGGGTGTCCTTTCCTACAAAATATAGTGTAAAAACCATAGATCTTTTGCTTGGACTTTGGTGGCTTCCACCAATTCATACAAGGCATAGCAAATATATTTATGTAAGTAAAGAGTAGCTTCATTTTTTATCCATTTATTTTGAGAACTTTTGGCATTGAAATTGGGTGAAGTAGTAAATTCTTCCCAAATAGTAGCTGGTTTGAATGAAAATTGATTATGAAACAAACATTGTTTTGGGGAATTTCAAGAAGTGGTTAATCCTTTTGTAATCCATCATTAATTAATCCTCATTATTATGAAAATTTATTCCATGTTTTCTTTCGTTAACCTATTCCAAAGTAGTTAAGAATTCTAATGCAATATCTTTATTTTCTGGAATACAAAGTTTTATGAAATAATCCCATTTAGAATATGAAGATAGTTGCCAATTTCATATTTTACGTTGGTCATAGCATGAAAATCATCTGAGATAAGATGCATATAAAAAAATTCAATTTTAATTTATTAAAATGAGTACCTTCATCTTTTGTATAGATGGGAAAAGGAGCGACATAAGTAGAGGCAATATCCTAGCATGTAGGTTAAGAAGAAGATGTTGCGTCGAGCTTTCTATTGGCAACACGCTTTAGAGGTATGACGGAAATTGTGGAAGAAAAGAATAAATATTATTGAGTATCAAAAGAAAGAAGATGAATAGTGGATTTTAAAGGGTGTATAAATAAGAAAGAAGGTAGGTGGATGTTAAATAGGAATTTATAAAGGTGGAGAGAGGAATATATTGTGATTAAGAAAGAGGTCTTAAAAAGGAAAGTGGAATGCTTAGAAAACCATTATGAGAGTTGGAAAGGTATTAGAATGTGTAAGTGTGAGCGCAGCGACTTTTCGTGGAAAAGAAAAACTTAAGTGTTAAGGGAAAATTGGGTTTTTTGGAAAAATAATATTTGAAGATAATTTTTCATAAAGAAAAACAAATTTTGAAAAGGAGAAAAACCTTTCCAATGAATTTATAAATAGAAAATAATATTTTTTAAAAAAATATTTTTCCAAGCGAGTGGAATTTTTCTTTCCTAATACCTCCCGCTAAAAGGCGGACCCAAATAGGGACTTGAGGGTTTCGGAGGAAGGATTTCCAAACAAATGCGTGCTTGAGCACATGCTTGGGGTTTTGTGAGAAGAGAATAATTTTTGGAAAAAAGAAATCTAAATTTAAAAGAAATAAATTTTGAAAGAAATTCGAACTTGAATTTCTAGAA
>CAOJCR011434468.1:0-11263 GCA_948330485.1 Euphorbia neoarborescens | reverse complement strand
AAGAGGTTCAAAACCTGGATTTCCAACTCGCTAAATAAATTGCATGCTACAGTCGGCGTGGACTTCTGCTGATGGGCAGCAGTCCACAGACTGCTGATAGTATCCCCGACAGCGGCTTAGCTGCTGCCTGCCGCTGTCGTCAGCAGCATCGCTGCTATCTGTCAACTGGAGATGGCTTGATGCTGCCTATCACGGTTGCCGGTAATCGGTGCACTATAGTTTTTTAAATTAAAAATAATACAATAATCACATAGAAAAATTAACACACTATGAAAATTAATAAACTACTAATTATTCTAGCATGCTAATAAAAACTGTAAAGTAAAATGGAGAAAAATAATCAAAACCCCAATATCAACCGAAACTTTAATTCTACCAATCAAGCATACCAAATCCAGCAATCCAATTTCTAGATTCAAAATTAACATTTAAGAATCTACCAAATTAATTCTAGATTTCTATAATTGTTTCTAGATCCTGTTTCAATTAACAATAGATTTAATTAAATCTTTCAGAATCAACTATAACTACAGCTCTAATACCACTATTAGGGATCAGATTCAGGCCCGAAAACTCATCAAGCACGGTGGAAGGCTTTTAAAATTTTTCGGATCCAATCCCCATTGAGACCATTTGGGTGATTATGGAAGATTTAATTCCAAATCTATTAATTGAACGGTTAGGGTTTCTAAACCTAAGAGGAGTTTAAGGCTTATCGATTTATCTCGTAAGAGATACCGCTGAATCCCGATGAATCAACTACAGAGTGATGCACGAGATACTCTGGGCTATAAATCTGTGCTAGCAGAGTCTGGCGAAGATCGAGATCTACTACGGAATGGAGCGAGATGATAACCGAAAGAACTCTCTTCCTTCCCTCTCTATTTTTGAAAAACCTAATAAAAAATTGGGGTTTTCACTCATCAATTTGGCTTTTATATGGACTGTGGAAATCCTAACTGGGCAGGTAAGTTTCACGCAGTCTGCATGAACTTTCTACAGTACATTTATTTTGACCAGTCCAGATAAATTTTACCGAACCAAAATACAATTTCACATATAGTTAATTAAATCAAAACATTTTATTTTAATTGTTCAATTTCATCGAATTGGTAATTTGATCAATTAATTTAAACTATGAAATTATTTAATTAAATATGTCAATTACATAATTAGATTTTTTTCAAAATCTAATTTATTCAAATTGCACATATTACTAATTAAAAATTATTTCATAATAAATTAATTCAATTAAAATTATATGTAATTTATTTAGTTAAATTATTCACCATGTGTAGTTTAATTAATTATCAATTAATAAATTATCACATGTGAATCTACTAATTAAATAATTTAAATTTAATTTTATTAATTAAATCAAATATGAGTTCTTCAATCCATATTTATTTAGTTAATTCGATCAGGCCATATAGACAAAACTATTCGTAGCCAGTATCTTGATGTGAAAGATCCTTATGGGACTGTCTTTATGTTGGCAGCTGGAGTCATTCCCGTAGACTATTAAGTGGGTTCTAAAAAACGTATAATAGCCCCCAATTAAGATAGCTAGCAGTATCTCTAATAGAGATTAACCATTCCGGTAGCTGTAACTTGTGTTATCCTTCACCAACTAATCATCTGAAGATATGTATATAGTAAGGGGCATGGTTCCGTCATCGCACACTACTATATCTTCCTTAATCTAGATTAGATTCTCGAGGAAAATGAGTACCCAACTTATTTGGGTGCGACCGTACACTCTCCATCCTAATCCTTTAAGTGGCCGGTGATATCATCTCAGTTGTAACTGAGTGATAATTCCATCGACATATTACCATCACTCATGTGTTAACTGGTTCACCTAATCATACCCGTATTTGCATCCTATTACAGATACGTTTGGAGTATGTCAAAGTGCATGAGATTCCATGCAGTGATGTATTGTTCTCAGGTCTGAGGATAAACAAGCTCTACCCAAGAAACACAGTAATGATGACTTCACTATTTATTATTTCCTGTGTGGATCTGTTCATTACCATATGGGGTCCACATTTATCCGTTTCTTTGATTATCTCATAATCAACCGATGCATAGGTTTATTGTTCTATTCATTCCCATGAGCTACAACAAACCTGGGACCTAAACATTTATGATTAACAATCAATGGATTCTCTATTCATTATACAGCACAAGATATAATCAAACAGATTAATGCCTTTATTTCATAACACTAAATGTATATTAGTTCAAAGAAAATAACTGAATATATAATATATAAAAGAATCTATACCTACGGACTAGGGCACAACAACTCTAATATTTATTCATTTCTTGCACAAAATTCCCCAGAGTTATGACACGCTCCATCAAGCAATCAATACAAATGATTCACGACCATTTGAGTTGATTGATTGTAGAGTTTTTGATGCAAAGTTCTTCACAACAACTCTAATATTCATATGGGTTTCTTTATTGTTATTTGATTATTCCTTATGTGATCCTTAGTTTAAATGCTAGATATGCATCTTGAGCTAACCATACCAAGTGTATATAGGATTAGTATGAGTATTGATGTTGTTTGTGGCGGTAGGATGTGAAGATGATATCGATATTATGCATTAATGTTTAATACATGAAAATGGTTTATAATGTTGTATGTTGCAATAACCAAAAGCTATAGAACATTGTGTATTTGATTTGTGCATGAATTTGGTTAGAGTTAACCATACCTAATATTATGTTAAATCACCATAATAACCAAAGGGTGATCTTTATCCTTGCATTTGAATAACAAGTATTAATAAAGGGATCATTAGTATAGTGTACAGAAAATCTAAATGAACAAGTAATCTTTGATAGGAAATGGAAAGCATTGGAAGTAATTCTACGTTCCTTTGATCTGGTGTAGGATTCACCCCAAACTAATCAAATTAAGATCACCATAAACAGAAAATAAGAATGTCTAACCTATTGTGTATTTTTTTTCCTCTTCGGATCGATACTCAGACTTAAAAATTCCATTTTATACTACTTGTGGGACCCATATGCTTCCGGTAATGTGTGATATTTATGTTATAAAGACCAACTTTGTTATTGACACATGAATATGCTATGCTACACCCGAATCCCACGCAGCACTGTCCCACAACACTATCAACCCATGAAAATAAATGTCACGTCTTTTCCCTGAACTCTTAAGTGTCTAGGGGCATCGAGTATATTGAAGTTGGTCAGCATGCCTACTATATATTCTTAGTCTCTATTGGTTCATCCAAACTATGTGGAATCGATTTCCACTTACCTAGTGAAGTCATCTCATTTATTCATGAGTCTACACAAGTTAGATTACAGCCTTAATCGGATTTATCCTATGGTGGGGAAAATCCTTAGGACACACATAGTCACAGGCTTTCACATACTAACTTCTGATAACTAACTCAACTAACCCATGCATGCACTATATGAATTTTTTGCCATCTTAAGGTATACGTCTATTAATGTTACCTAAGCAAGTACATTTCCTAATAAACATAACGTAAGACTACTTGTCAGTATTAACCTGCAATCATATACATATGTTCCCAAGTATGATCCTTTTCATTTCCTTACATTTTTACATTCGTTCTCATAAGTTATATGTGTCATTGATATGTCTGGCGCTGCATTAGTATTTCGAATGTAGCTATAAGCATTTCTTTTTGTGTCCCATAGCATGCATCATCTATTTTCCATTTCACTAACACATTTGTTGCAACCATGCATCATCTTTCCCATGATTGCACATCATGAAATCAATTCTATTATGTGCATAGGCTAGGGCTCTATTGATGTTCCCAAATGCCTATATCATTTTGGGTCAAGTCCCACTTCGACTATTCGGTAGATGTTACCTTGTCCTTAACACCACTATTAAGGTAGGGTACTATCATTCCAAATCATAGATAGACATCATTCCATGTTAGGTAAGGGTTCCACATGGGGTCCCGAACCATAAAACTCCTTAGAGAGGCATCATTCCAAGTCATGGATAGACATGACTCCATGTTAGTTAAGGGTTCTGTACGGGATCCTGAACCATAAAACTCCTTTGATAGACGTCATTCCATGTCATGGATAGACATAATTCCATTTCATGCTTAGGACTACAAAGATTAATCACTTCTCAATCATCATCAAACATCATAAGACATCTAGGTCCACATATGCCCTATCATTTGATGTATATACCGCTCATCCGATATTTCATATTCACTCCATTCATTTAGGTAATTAGGATTAACCTCACTTGAGGAATCTGCATCTAACAGTTGTTTGTTATGATGTAAGCTTACTCTAAACAAGAATGGATATTCAGAACCCAAACCAGCTTGAGGAAGAGGACGAAGGTAGTAATGTCAGCATCGATCAGCCTTAAGTCAGGATTCCAAATTAGGCTTAGGCTGGAGAGAGGGCTATGTCAGCTAGAGAGATGGTAGATTTTATCAATTCTGTTAAATTTGCTGAAGTAATCAGGTGCCATGTTACCATTACTATGGCAGCTCAGGAACAAGCTGCTCAAACGCAACTGCCAGTGAATATGGAAGAACCTAGCAGAGGTCAAGGGGTTGGAAAGGCTGTAGTTATCGATGATGATGATAAATATGCCCTCCTGGATGGGCCATGTCTATCAGCCAGAAGAGGTGGCCGAGCAGTTATAAAAGGCAAAATGAATGCATGGAAAATTTTATGCCCATAATGATGAAGTGGTTAGACAAAGAAAAACCTCCATATGTAGACATTACTGGTCAATCTAGAAGCAGTAAAGCAGAAACATAACAAAGGGTTTGAAAGCTACTATCAAAGGTGGCATGATCCCCTAAATAATATGACTATGAAATCATAACAAGAGGAGTTGATTATGAAATTAATAGATGGAAGTCTGGAAGTCTATAGGAAGGAGATGAAATACCTCACCTTCCACAACTATGTGGATGTGCTTACAATAGCCAAGAAATTGGAAAGTTACGTGATAATCCCAAAGCAAAAATAGTCAAACTCCAAGAAAACTTTCACCTCCAACATAAAAGGGGGACTTTCAAAGGGTCCTCTTCTGTTCCCGTATCTCCTAATAGTGTAAGTCCAAGAAAATCCTACCAAAGTTAATTGATGGTCCAAGAGGTCGATATTCTGGCTACTTCATCCCATGCCGCAATATAGCCTCTAAAAAGGACTCACCCATGGTCTATCCCTCTGTCTAAAATATTTTTCAAATGTCAGAACATGGGGTTACTACAGTCACTAAGAACACATACACCTTAAACAGAGAAAGACAGTGACAACTTTTGTCACTATCACGAGGTTGTCATGCATTAGACAAATGAATATGGGGCTCTTCGTAATGCAAATGATCGACTAGTAAAAGAATGAAAGATTGAGGAGCCACCTTTGGTATCAGAGCAGAGGGAAGACACCACTGTTGAGAATGAACATTGCTTTTTGTTCATTTTTTCTGTAATGTATCTTGAAGGCTTAAGCTTGAACTATATATCTTCTGAAGCTATTAATGCAAAGTTCTTATCTTTTCTTTACTTACGTGAATTGTTCCCAGAGGGTTCTATCATTCATTTTAAACATTCATTGAATAAATCAACATTCATATTGCATCATTGCATGGGAGTAATCTAAAAACTTTGAGTGAGTCAAAATGGTAAATCAGTCACTTGACTTTAACCCCTAAGAAAGAGGGAAAGAAATATTAAATAAATGAGTATAAAATGGGAAGAGATTCCTCCGACATCTAATAAGACACACGGGAGTTGCAGAGTGTGGAGTCCAAATCAATCCTCAACTCTCACAAGCAAATAATCAAAGTTTGAGGCTCCTTAAACTCGAGCAAGTTGTGCTTGGGAAACCCTTCCAAGAGATACAAGCCACGGGGAAGCCAAGGCACACATTGGTTGCATGATCAAGAGGTACGACACTTACAAGCATCATGTTAAAGGCACTAGATCAAGTTCATAGTCAAATTTTGGGATGCGGCTTGCCCCTACCTCCAGAACACTATCATTTAGGAACTCTTGGGTCCGGATAAACGATCAAAGCTATCAGAATTTTATAAAACAAATCTTTGAATGCCAAATACCATTGGTTAAATCCAAACCACAATTGACAAAGAACCTTGGGCGAAGCCAAAAAGATCATACCAAGAATCAAAGTATCCCAAAAAATAAATCTACCCTTTAATGTCCCAAACTGGAAGAACCCTCAAACCCTCTTATCATAAAAAAACCTTCAGCAGGGGCAATACTGATCCAAGAAAGTGAGCATGCACACTTGATTTAATGCCTTAGCGAAGATGCTTTCAACTACAGAAACTGTTGTTAGTAATAGTGACCTAGGCTTATTCTATGGATGTAAAATTTTATATTAATTGATTGTTTTACTATATAGTTTTGCATATTTATTATATATAGTAATTTCCTTGAATAATAATCGTTATTATTCTAAATATCCATAATTTGTTATTGTTATGGGAATGACAATGATTTAAGATGAATATGAAGTTTGATAGATATTCATTGGATGGATATGTATACGTATCAAGTTCATATGTATTTTGTTTAGAACAAATATTGGATTGACCCACTTAGAGATTACTTTATGGATCAAAGTTATAAGTATATCTCTAATATTTGTATCATGAGATCCGCTAACCTGAGATCACCATGGTCCTTAGCATGACAAATATTACGTTTTGATATAATCAAATGGTATCTTTAATCGGATGATCATAAATATTGTGATTGGACATGATAGGAATCATGTAGTGAGATATGAGTGATCAAGATGGAATTTATCCCTCTTATTCAACAGAGATATGACTGGACCCCTCGATAATTAGGATTGAGAAATGCATGGTCGTGCTCAAATAAATTGATAAAGATCAATGTTATTTGTTTTGTCAGTCTAACTATGAATCAAGTTATCAAATGATTGAATAATATAAGATTGAATTGGTCCATGTCTTATATTCAATCACGATATCGTGTTACTTAAGGATTATGGAACATAATATAAGGTTGCTAGGATCATTAGCTTTTCAACCAAATTGGGTAGTCATAATGTCTTGCTAGAGACCAATTATGATTTGTAGGCCAAAATAGTTTTGGGCCCACTGCCAATATTAATTGAACCTATAGGGCCGCACAAAAGAATGGATAAAATTGCAAATGTCTTCTTCTGTATTAATTAATTAATTAAGCTGAATTAATATATTAAATCATTAATATGATTTAAATTCACTGCAAAAATTTGATTTTTAGTGGCAAAAATTTAATGGCAAAAATAGTTTTTCCACAAAACAAAACACATTTGTGGCAAATAAAAATTTGGCACAACAGAATTACTTTTAGTGGAGACTTTTAATCTCTCCACTAAAATATTTTTTAGTAGCAAATTATAAAATTGACACAATAAAATCACCTTTTAGTGGGGATTTTATAATTTTCCCCACAAATAATATACTTGAAGTATACCAAATTAATTATTTGGCATAATACTCTCTCGCTCCTATTTTTTTTCAGCGTCTCCAAATTACATTCACTCCTTCCGCTTGCTCCCTACTCGTTTTCTTCTCTCCTCTAGCCACCGGCTGCTGCCCACCGCCTCTTCCTCCAATCGCTGCCTCCTCCACTTCTCCAGCTTTACGCTGTGTAAGTGCTGTTCTCCTAGTTTTTCTCCATCAGCAGATTCAGCCATTAGAAGTCGAGGTCAACCGAGTAATGCATCTTCTCAAACAAACAGTTCAAGTTTTTAGGCCTATTAAGGTAGCATCTATAGCTTCTGCAATAAGTATTTTTTGTAGGTAGTTATAATTAATTTCTCAAGAAAAATTAGGGCTCCTATACTCCTTACTTAGATACTCAAAGTCTATCAATTTATGTGAAAATGAAAATGGCATGAATCTGATTTGTTGTGCTTAATGCTTCTTATGTCTTTCAGTTAGATTGAAATTACATATTTCAATCTAGTGTAGTAGAATGGATTTCAGTCAATTTTACATCCTTCTTTTGGTCCCTTCTCTCAGCACTGTCAACTTCAGAATTTGCAAGGACTGCTTCCCTTTGCTTGAGTGCTTGTCAAACAATAACTATAGTACCGACAAGTAAGTTTCATTTCGAAATGTGATTTCATATGCTTGAATCTCTTTCAGATTTAACCTTGTAGCATATGTCTTATTTTGCTAAGTTCTATTAGCTTGAGTTCCAGTTTACTGTAGTTTGTTGTTGTTCTGTTTGTTAAATCTATTAAATTTCTTTACTTTATTTAATAACCATTGCCCACAAGCATAGATTCTCTTGTATGTTGCAAAATCTCACTATTTTTTTCATCTTTTATACTAGCTGTTAGGCTCATTCTATGAATGGCTTTCTTTCTCTCGTGCTTTATTAGATTCTTACTGCTATTTAAAAGATTTTGTGCTTTTAATCGATGCTTTTTCCCCTTTTCAATTTCTACGTGCTTTCAACCTCTAATTCCTTTATTTATAGACAATAATGTGTTGCTGTGTGCATACTATTCTCATTATTAGATTATTCTTGTTTTCCATATTCACCCCCTTCTTTACTCCTTTTCCATTCCATAAATTGGTATAGTTTTTTGGGTTTCTATCATTCCACCTCTTCCTCTTTTCTTATTCACTTTCACAAAACGTATTAGCTAATGGCATATTACTGGTGAGCTTTCACATATGTATATGCATATGTCTGACATTGCTATTGACTGAGCATTATAACAAATTTAAGTTCTTTGACTGTAGAATTTAATGCTGGATGTTAAACTCTCCGACTGTGATTTAAATTGCAATAAACTACTAAATTATTTAGGTTAATTTGCATTATAAATGTTTTTGTTTTGTCATTCTTTGGGTGGCTTTAATATTAAAGCAAAATGGGTACACCAGTGGTTGCTCTGTTGGTGATACAGTCCCATATATCATTTGCTGCGAGCAGGTAAGGATATTATGATCGCTATCAGCCAGCAGAAACTAACTCATAATACATGATTCTTTCCCCACATTTGAAAATAACATTATTTGTTCTCTCTCATTTACTGAACTGGGTACTACATCAGGAAGTTCCACAGGAGTTGCTCAACGAGCTACACATTCTCATGAACTGAAAAAAGATGATGGGAAGTGGATGATTGACATAGATTACTACTTATCACAACAAATTCATCCTGTGGTGTCACAATTATGTGCTTCAATTCAGGGAACAAGCACTGAGCATTTAGCTGATTGTTTGGGCATTGACTCATCCAAGGTAAATACATACTTCTGTGCGGGCTTTATGACACTTCAATATTTCCTTTTACAGGGGCATAATTACATTGTTCTTCTGATTTTTCTAGTTCCAAATTAAATCAAGTGAAGCTGTAAACAATGATCCCTCAAGTTTACTTTTCTTTGCTATTAATGATAATGAGAGGTAATGATTTCTTATGTCTGAGCATGCCATGATTGCTTATTTGTGCTAGTATCAAAGTCCTTTCAGGACTTTGATAATGAACATCCAACAGATGGCTGAGTGCTATCAACTATGATTATCCCCTGAATCATTTTAAGGCTTTTGATATATTATGCCATTTTGGCTAAAAGACACTTTCGAGCTCATTGTTTTCTCACAATTTACCATCTGCTATTTCGGTTAAGTAAATTTGATGTTCATGTTTGTTGGGAATCAAAACTATAATTGTAGATGGGATACGAAATTGTTTTCAAGGTGCTTAAATGTTTTTTACTGACATTAATCCAAGGCAATAATTTAAAGAACTTTCTTCTTTTTTCTGAACCAATTGAAGGTTAACTTCAATTCTTACATACCTGTTATGGCTAGCTATTAGCACTGTTATCTGCCATTTCAGCATTTTCTCCCCCTCTTTCTCTGTGTCTATATATGTCATGAATCTGTTGGAACTAGATTATGCATGCTAGTTTGTGCATATCATTCATGACATCTACTTTATTGTTACAGTAGAAAAATCTAGAGTAGCATAGCACGTCTTATATCGAACTATATTTGGGCTTACATTGAATAAGAGTGCATTCAACTTTACTTGGTAACATTACATGTATTCCATAAGGAGTTTCATTCAGATTACATGCTTCCTTTTCAGCTCGTAAGATGTTTTGTAATCTGTTCTTATTGCTTTACTGATCTCTTTTCATTCAGATTACATGTGTATTTGGCCTATAAATTAGGACTTTTACTGTGTGATTCAAGAATGTGAATTTATAGTTGTATCGTCTACTTTGTGTAGTTATGAGAAACTACGAGCTTGAAGATTTTTTCCCCATGTGTTATTGACAGTTTGCCCTTTTGTTTGCCACTGCTATTCTTTTGATGTTTTCTTTTTCTGGTGTATGCTCATTATTTTTGTTAATAAAATATGATGGGATAGACAACTCTTTTGGGTAACTTTAGAGTGTTTGTGCAAACCACATATAAACAAATGTCCAAAGTACTGGCAACTTCAAATGTTGGTACTGCCAACTCTTATTTGTAAAGTCAATTAATGTTAGCTGAATAACTTTGAATGATATTCTTTCATTATTGACTTCACAAATATATGTAACAGTTGGCATTAACAACTTCTCACATCTTAGGTTTTAACATTTTACTTGAAATTCTTTTAAGGATAAGAACACTGGAACATACTTGGCTTCTAATACTGTGTGATTCCATTTATGGTTTCATAAATCAGTAACATGATCTTGAATAAATAGATATCAGAAAAGTTTGATGGCATAATCAGTTTTTTTTTTTGCAACAACCACCCTGTTTAGTGATCTGTGTGCTCTAAATTCTTCTATTCCTTTTTTTTCCATATCATAGATCAAGTTTCCTTTACTGGACAGTTTTTGATTAAAACCTTAATTTCTCAAAATGAGACTTTTTATGTTGCGTCTGATCCTAGATTGAATAAATAGGTTGTTCAAATGACAACTATTGTATAGGCTGGCTAAATAAGAGTTGGCAGTACTAACTTTTTAAAGATCTACCTATTGTGTCTATAGATTGCTGCTTTGGCTAGTCAGCTAACATTTGAAATTGGCAGTACTAACATTAATTGACTTCACAAATGACAGTACTAACATTATGTACGGCTTCTTTCTATGCAACTGGTCAACAGATTAGTGTACGAAGCTTTAATGCTAGTGAAGGTGCTCTATATTGTGGCGGATCTCTCACTCTATATTTTTTTTAATTTATTTTTTCTTCTA
>CAOJCR011432628.1:0-14854 GCA_948330485.1 Euphorbia neoarborescens | reverse complement strand
GTCTTCTGAACCAATTCCTACTGAGTAATTTCTTGCAAGTGTGTGGAACCATCAATTAACTTGGGATTAAGGCTTGAGTTGAGTTGAGTTGAGTTGTGTGGAACCATGACAGAAATCAAGAAGCCTTGTCACACAAAGAAGACTTGTTGGAAGTCACAAGGGCAGCCTTTTAGACATGAATATCCGAAGAAGTTCAATGGGTGGGAAGGAACATAGTGTCAGTAATGCACGAGGCAGCCAAAAATTGAATGAAGATGAAGTAAAAAGGGCGAGAACATTCTTTCGCGTCATAGAGAAACTGACATGTACAAGTAGCATGGTGTACTCAGATGTGCAATCTTTTTCATTTAGCTTAAATGCCTCAAATACATCATTCCAACACTCTTAGATCATAGATTCAAGAGCCGCATATCACATGACAAATTCATGCAAACACTTCACCACATACTTCCCTTATCGAAACAATAAATAGCAATAGCAAAACAGTCCTCAGTCACGGTAGCCAACAAAGGAGATGTTAACAAATAAACAATGTTATTAATAGGCGCTCATGCGAGGCAAAGCGGCGCCGAAGCACCTTGCCGGCGTCTGCACCTTCAAAGAGGTAGGTGAGAACACCGATATTTTT
This sequence comes from Euphorbia neoarborescens, assembly GCA_948330485.1. Classification (NCBI taxonomy): domain Eukaryota; kingdom Viridiplantae; phylum Streptophyta; class Magnoliopsida; order Malpighiales; family Euphorbiaceae; genus Euphorbia; species Euphorbia neoarborescens. The sequence goes on along the minus strand of CAOJCR011432628.1, from coordinate 14,226 downwards.
TTCAGAAAAAAGAAAGAATTAATTAAACATGGAAAGGAGAGCAATTAAAAGTATCATTAAGATATTCTTTCCTTCCATGTTTAGTCAATTCTTTCTTCCAAAAATAAAAGGGCGTTCCCGGTGCGTAAGCACTCCCCGACTATTGCGGGGGTAGGGGGAGGGTGGTCGCACATTGTACGCAGCCTTTCCCTTGCATTTTGCAAAGAGGCTGTTTCCACGACTCGAACCTGTGACCTAGAGGTCACCAAAGGAGCAACTTACCGTTGCACCAAAGCTCGCCCTCTCTTTCTTCCAAAAATATTAGAAATAAATCATTTCTTTCCATTTTCAATTGCAAGACATAATTTATTTAAAAGACTTCATTCCCAAAAATATTAGAAAGAAATTCTTTCTTTCCATGTTCAATGGGAATACAAAAGGGTTTTTTTTCCAAGTATGAAAGAATTAAGCATGGGAAGCAGAGAAATTAGTAACGTTCATGTCGAATATAAATTCCTTAATTCCCTTGAATAAATACTATATTAACTAAAGTTTAAGATTAGAATATTAAATTAAGAGTAAGTTTAAAGAAGAGAGGAAATATATGCTTCTGCCAACTATCCTGATTCCTAAATAAGATTAAGAATAGAATATTAGAATCCTAAATTAAGGCTAAGTCTGAAGAAGAGAGGAAAGGTATGCTTCTGCCAAAGTTAAACAAAGAAATGAAGGAAACAATTATTATCTAAAGTAAAATGAGAAATCTTTTATTATCACCAAAAAAGAGAGACTTTTGATTCAAGAATAGAGGGCTCAAGCAGTCCAATGCAACAGTGCAACTTCAACTTCATAGTCATCAAATTAGTTCACTTTTTTTTTTAGTTACAGTTATCAACATTGAGATAATTCTGTTTGGAGTGTAGTTTTAAGGCTCTCCACCCCTTTCTATGGATGTATTTAGTAAGATTTGAACCTGAATCTCCTCCTACATACTCAGCATGTGTTGCCTATTGAGCTACAACTCATAGGTATTAGTTTGCTTATTTGATTAGTTTAAACTAATGATTTATGATTTTTTGTATGTGTTTGTTATTTTTTTATTAAGTAGGGATTCACTTCACACGGGCAAGCGCCACGAGTGGCACCTTGCACTTTGGGGCGTTTTGAGATTGTTGCACCTTAAGGGCGCCTAACGCTTTTTATAACACTGCATATAACATTGAAACATGTTCTTTATGTTCCTAGATTATCCACTACCACTAATCTAGTATCCATACAAAAGCTTCATACAAGATTTGTCTTGTATTGTGCTATTTCACACAAGTTACTATATATTCAGGTGAAGAATTAAAAAAAAATGATCTGAGATGATAAAGAACAGCATGGTCTTTACTTCCTGGAGGAATAAAAAAAATTTAATCCCTCCTCGTTCATGTAGAATTTGTGTCATCAAATAAAGAAAAAGCCATTCTATACCATCGTCAGTTAGGGCATCCCTCATTTAAACTCAACTCAAGCCTTAATCCCAAGTTAATTAGAGTCGGCCGCATGAATCTTCTGTCTCCATTCGGTACGAATTTAGGTAAGCTCCTATAATATTTGTAAGTCTAAGCCTACCTCTACCTCTTTTACTTACACCTATTCTACCCCTATATTCTCTACTCTTCTAACCGGAGCATCTACTCCAAGTAAGTCTTGGCCTACCTCTACCTCAGGGTTCACTGAACTTGATTACCTTGATTGTGAGAATCTCCGTTAGGAGGCTTGTGAACTTGTAAAACACAAATGTATACCATTTCCAACCGGTAAAACCGAAAGCATTGTTTCTTTCGACCTTGTCCATACATATAATTGGCAGTGTTATTAGTAAGCACTCAGGAGAGGCGGCATCTAGGCACCACGCCTTCAAAGAGATGTCGCCTAGGCAAGAGCCTAAGGTATAGATTGAGGCTCCAAAGCCCTAAATAGGAAACAAAGAGTTCTTTTTGGAATATAGAGGGTTTTTTAGAGAATTGGAAAGCAATAAAGAGAAATAAATTAGGAGAAAAATTAGAAGTTCCTAAATAAAGAAAAGAGACATATATACACAAAGAAAATGTTATCCAGGAGCAGTACTTCAAGGGTGTGCATCTTCAACATCAATTCAGCAGTTCAATAGTTGCTATAGGTATAATATAACATCCCTGTTCCTTTTCTCTTTTTTATATAAACAACTCCATTCTTTTTTTGTTTTTTTCCATAAAGATCGTCTTTCTTTTTCTTTTTTTTTTTTTTACATAAACATCTCATCAGCTATATACTGTGTCAAGTCTACTGACAAAAAATCTCCAAGCTGTCCAAGCTGTCAGAAAAACTATTCTGCGGTTTGGTTTCCATTTGTCTTGGTATGTTTCTTGGTTCAATTGTGTTGTTATGTTTTTGTTATGCTATGTCCTTTTACTATGCTTTCCAAGTTGTCACAAAAACTCTTCTGCAATTTGGTGTCTATTTGTCTTGGTATATTTCTTTGGTTCAATCATATTGCTATGTTTTTGTTATCTTATGTCTTTATGATATGATAATAGTTAAGATATTTTTGCTAAAATAACCTGATTCAAACATGCTATTTCCTAATTATGTTATGCTAGTTAATAGTAAAGATATTTTTGTAAATGTGTTTAATTCTTTTTAAGATTGTTATTTGGTTTCAAAATTGAATTATTTTAATTTTAAAGTATCAATGGTGTTGTTAATTTAGATTATGAATTTTTATGTTATGTTGCATATTTATTATTTTTTTTCAAATGGCCCCTCGCTTCGCTCGGGCGAACGCCTAAGATGATGCCTTGTGCCTCGAGCAATTTGGGATGTTAACGCCTCAAGAGAGCCTAGGTTTCTAATAACACTAATATTTGGGGACCATCACCTATCTCAAATGTAGAAGGGAACCAATTGTTTGTGATATTTATTGATGATTATACACAAATCAATTAGTTGGCTTGCTAAAAAACATGTAAAATGTTAAAACCTATTTTCCCAAGTTTTGTCTCCATGGTCAAAAATCAATTTGGTACAACTATTAAGAAACTTAGGTCTAACAATGCAAAAGACTGAACTCTCAACTCCTATTGTCAAAAAGAGGGGATTCACAAGCCATCTTGTGTTAAGATCCCACAACAAAATGGCATCGCTAAAAGAAAAAATGAACACCTTTTAAACCAAACTCAAGTCCTATTATTTCAAAACAATCTACTAGAACACTTTCAGAGGAAGCAGTTCTAATAGCTGTAAATCGCACCAATAGACTACCCAAACGAGTTTTAGGGTTGAAAAGTTCGATGAGAGTGATCTCACCATTCTATTCCAACTAGTCCACATCCAAAAAAAACTTATGTGGAGCAACAATTTGTTATCTCACATTTTTTTGTGTTCCTTTTGTTCACATTCCTAGCCAAAACCAGGAAAATTCAATCCAAGAGTGATGCAGCTAGAATATATAATAAAAATTTATGTAGAATCCTAGGAGTCCTTTAAGTATTCTACGAGTAATTTAAGTATTTTAAGCGTTATATTGTTTTACGAAAAGTCATTTTGATTTACGAAAAGTCATATTGGTTTACGGAGAGTCATTTACACATGTATATATAACCCTACCATTTCTGAAAATGGAAAAACACAATTTCAACTTAGATATTCAATAATTTGGAGTTATCTCTCAAATTACTAATTAATTGATTCCTTTTATCTTCACGCTTATCTTGCTGCGTCAGTTGCTAATTTATGTAGAATCCTAGGAGTCCTTTAAGTATTCTAAGAGTCATTTAACTATTTTAAGGGTCATATTGTTTTACGAAAAGTCATTTTGATTTACGAGAAGTCATATTGGTTTACGAGAAGTCATTTGCACATGTATATATAGCCCTACAATTTCTGAAAATGGAACATACAATTTCAACTTAGTTCTTCAATACATTTGGAGTTTTCCTCTCAAATTACTAATCGTAGTTGTTAAAGGCGCGCCTCGGGTGCGCCTTAGGGTTTGCTTGGGAGCTTGAATTTGATGGGAATGGAAGGGATGGTATTTGAAATCTAATGCTTGAGAACACAAATTGAAACGATGGAATGGGATTTGGTGGGATTAAACATCCCACCAATTCCCCTCAATCCCTGCGTTTCTCATCCCACCAAATTGGTGGGATTCGGGGGGATGAAAGGTCTTTTACTATTTAAACCTTTTATATTTTAGTTTTTTAACCTAAATTTTGTAATTTTCTATAAATTATATTAATAAAATAATTAATTTCCTTTAAAAACCCATCCATTCCTCCCAAACACAATAATTTTAAAATTTTTCTATTCCCTCCAAATTCTACACCTCACTTTCCTTTCCTTTCCTTTAAAATTTTTCCTTTCCGGTCAAAAACTTCCTCCCAATCAGAGCCTTAGGCTCAAATCACGCAAGGCTCACAACCAAGCGCCTCACCATACCTCAAGCGAGGGGTGTCCATCGGACATGCGTCTTTAGCGCCTAGGCACGCCTTGGTGACATTGAAAAAGGCGCGCCTTTTGTACAAATGCATAATTTTAAGGGTTTTTTTAATTAGCAACTTTCATTTAATTTTGGTCTTTCAAAAGACCAAAAATAAGTTGAAGAAAGTGTGTATTGTACTAAGATAATATGAAAAAATATCACTAATATTGTTAAGAGGAAATAAAATACTAAAGTATCATCTAGTTGTAAAAAAAGAGTTATTCCAATATCTACAGATGATGAAGATAGGGACTTCGAAGGTGTTGATAAATTATTAATAACGAATATGATGAGAGGATGAGAATGAGGAAGATATCAAATATAAATCATGCAGTGATTAGACTCTATGTGACATATGACATGATCTATGAATTTATTTGGGATATAATCAGTTTAGAATTTTAAGTATTTGGATTAGTATATTAGTAGTAATTAGTTACTAGTTAGTACTAACTACTGAATATTTATTGGATTTTTGAATTAAGTTGCAAAATAATGTGCTTGAATTGGTAATTTTAATATTTCTTTTGTTTAAACTTGTTTTTGCATTTGTTGCATTTTATATATTTTAATTATTGTTCATTATAATTTATTGCTCTTTTGTGCGCCTTGCGTCCCTCGGGCAAGGCAGATACCCTTGCGTCTTAGTGTGCCTTGCGCCCTTAACAACTATGTTACTAATTGATTGATTCCTTTTAACTTCACGCTTATCTTGTTGCGTCCACTCAGAAGTTGTAGAAGTGTTATCATTCCCCTATAGAAAAATTTTATGTCATAAGATGTAACCTTGTGAGCAAGAAGCCTATTCCATCAAAGCTTCTCTTCAAGGCAGAGTTTCAAGAAGAAATGGGATTTTTTATTTCAACCTTTACCTTTACCTATGTCTAAACTAAATCAAATTTCGTCTATCCATCCCAGTTCTAACATTCCTTCCAACCAAGAACCTAATCAGTCAAAGATTATAGAATCCGTCCTTGAAGCTAAATCCTCTCACCACAGTGAAGATGTAAGATTCAAAAAGAATTTGGTTTAGTCAAAGGCAAAAAAGATACAAAAACCATTTTAGAACTTATGCTTGTGCAAGTGTCTGATCTAAGGCCTTCAAATGATATAAAAATTTCTAAATGAAATAAAAATATAGGCCATCTCTAGTGCCTATATTTTTGCCTGAAGCGCTTGCATAAGCAACGTGTCTTTGAAGGTGTAGTGCCCATACATCGATGAGGCGCTCTGAGTCGCCTCACCTTGCTTGAGTGTTAGGCAAATGCCAAAGCGCCTTTTAATAACATTGACTAGAATATGCAGAAGTAATAAATTATCTTGCCAATCTCAAAACCATATTCATTCCTAAAGCCTTATCTGAAGAATTGTCTAATAAAAAATGGAGGCATTACCATGAATGTGGAAATGGAAATAGGTAAAGTGCCTTTTAATAACACTGACTAGAATATGCACAAATGATACATTATATCTTGTCAATCTCAAAACCATATTCATTCCTAAGACCTTATCCGAAGAATTGTCTAATGAAAAATGGATGCATTACCATGAATGTGGAAATGGACATAGGTGTTCTAGAGATTTGAAAATCTTCGAAACCGAACCAAAAGTAGTAGATATCAAAAACAATATCTACGAAACCTAAACCAAAAATAAAATTCTTTGAATTTTTATTTTGAAATTTCAGACCAAATCAAATCGGAGATACGGTGCTATTTCAAACCAAAGGGTGATTCGGAGATTCAAAGATTTTCTTTTTAAAAATTAAAATTATCATTGATTATAAAATATTACTTTGTAGTAAAAAAAAATATAATAATATTTACATTTTTTCCTAATACATTCATATTATAGCATTAGACATACTATTTAATATTTAAAATCGCATTTTCTATAATAAATAATTATTTACACGTGCTATTATATATATTTAATTATTTATTTATGCACACTAACAAATATAGTATTTGTGAAAGATTATTCACAAAATAGTCTATTTATATTATAGAAACTTCAGTTCTTTTAGATAATACAATTCAATTCAATTCAACCAAATTCAGTTCGATTCTCTATTCAAATATTAAGAAATCTCTGAATTGTACTAAATAAAATTCTACAATGCAATTCAATCCTAGAGAGTCAACTGCCCAATTCAGTTTCGATACTTTTTTATTCAAATATTCGGATCGGTTCAAAAATCTCCAAGATCTGTGCTCAACCCAAAAATGGAAGCATAGAGAAAAATCAAAACCTAAAAGTTGGTAGAATTGCCAACCAGAGCCAATGGATTACGAATGGGTCTATATGGAGAAATATTAAGCTGATGGGTCAAATAAACGATATAAAGAGAGGCTCATTGCCAACGAGCACACTTAGACATATGAGACTGATTATTTAGAGACATTTGCTCATATTTTTAAGATGAACACAGTTCAAGTAAATCTTATCTCTAATTGTTAACCATGGTTGTGATATACAACAATGTAATGTCAAAAATACTTTTTCTCATGGAGACCTTGAAGAAGAGATCTATATGGATGTTCCACCAAGTTCTGAAACCACAATAGAAGTCAATAAAGTACACAAGTTGAAAGGTTTGCATAGATCGAAAAAATCTCCTTAGGTTTGGTTCGGGAAATTTTCAAATTTCATGTTAGCCATGGACTATAAGCAGAGCTAAGGGGACCACATATTGTTCATTAAGCATTCACAGAGGGAGTGACATCAATATGTGTTGATGACAAATACTAACTAGGAATAATGGAACAAGTTCCGAGTGATTGCTTGGCTAAGGATTTTGAAATCAAGATATTTGGAAGATTAAAGTTGTTTTTGGAAATTGAGGTGACAAATTCCATAAAGGAGATTTTCATATCCCAACAAATATAGGTCACAAATTTGCTCAAGGATACATGCCAGAATGCATACAAACATGCTAGTACACACATAGAGCTAGTTCTTAATTAGAAAAAGAAGAGAAAGATGTTGTCGTGGATAGTGCAATGTATCAACAACTTGTAGAACTTATTTACTTGACACATATTAGACCACATATTTTGCTATGAGTTTGGTCAGTCAATTCAGGCACAATCCTAAATAAGTTCATTTTCATATTTGCAGGTTGTGCATAGAATTTTGCAATACCCGGTAGAGGGGTCTAGTTTAAAAGAAACGGGAATACGAAAGTCAAAGCATATACAAATGCTAACTATGCAGGTTCAAATTGTTGATTGGGGATCTACATTATGTTATTGCACTTTCCTTAAAGGGAATCTTGTGACTTGGAGGAGCAAAAATCAATGTCCAGTATCTTGGTTCAGAGCTGAAACAAATTGCCACATGATGACTTAAGTTAAATGTGACTGTTTTGGCCAAAATTGTCCTCAAGAATTGAAAATTAAGTAGGATAGCCATATAATTAAATATTAAATACAGCTCACAACCTAGTTAAACAGGATAAAACAAAATACGTTGCGATAGATAGGCACTTCCAAGAAGAAACTAGACGGGGGTATGATATGCACATGTACTCCATATGTGCCAACACAAGGATAACTATTAACTTGCAAACGTTCACATGAAAATGTAAGTAGTTCAGTTATTGAAAATATTGTACCTAAACTAGAAATGGAAAATACCTATTCTCCAGTTTGAGGGCTTGTGGGAATTAATTGTTTCAGATGTGAGAAATAGTTGTTTATAAGGCCAAAAAATGATTATGAGGCAGACCTGAAAATGAGGTACGCATTTCCATATGATTATGAGGTTAGTAAAACTGTAGGAAGTTAGTTTAGATGTACACAGTTGGATGTGAACTTGTAAATATCTATATAATGTAATAAATATTTTGGTATTCAATAAGATAACAGATTTTTCTCCCAAATTTCTCCACCCAGTCTATTTCTTTCATTTTTTAACAATAGGCACGTCACTAAATCTACCTCATTGACGACATAAAATATAGCACATATAGAACTCAAGAGGTGATTGCCTATATGGATGTTTGTCGAACTTGTATAATACTCAAAGTTGACAAGAAAAAAAAAACTAAAAACTTCTTGTTAAACTTAAACCTTGTAATTAGTTCAGATGTCTCAGCATCCCACTGAAGAACACAGAACTTGTATCTTTCTGTTGCAATAAATAGAAAATCCTGTGCTTCACCCTGTTAAAAAAACAACAGAAAATAAGCTAAAATAGACACAAAATTGTAGGAAAGGAAACGAAAACATATGCATGTACTCACATGAGGACGGAAAAGTTCAAGTGTTGCAATTCTACCATATATTGGAACATCTAACATAGGCTGCACAGGTAGCAGTACATTCACTCTCAATTGTACTCCCTAGTTATAAATGGGACATACAAAATACTAAATTATGTATCAATATGGAATAGATATCATTACCTGTAACCCTTGAGGAGTCAGCAGATGGATTTCAATACGAGTGCATTTCCTGGAAGCATATTCTATTGTCAATGGACAGCTAAATAAGAAAGTTATGAAGTACACTAAAACGAAATTCATCTAGAAACGAATTACTAGGTCTGACTGACAAGGTAAAATATGCCATCAAGTTCAAACCCACCATGTTCCGTATGTTGTAATCAGAGATGCAATATAACTAATAATGTGCTACATTGTAGTTGTAAATCACTGCTTCGACCTTGTAATGGAACAAATTCCAATGTAATTCCCTTTGTATTAGGAAATGCAAGGATGGTTGAAGAGATGTCAAAACAATAATATTACAAAAACTAACTAGAAAGTAAACCAGAACATAAGAACAATTAATCAAAATTATTATGCTACACTAGTAGTTATGCAAGAGTTAGAATTTGATAATGGTCAAATACTTTCAATAGAATGACTGCACAAATGCACAGAGAAAATTGTCAATTTAATAAGTTTAGTAAGACAAGAAAAACATTGCCATAGCTCCAGAAGCTCAGAAAAGTTTCATTTCTTCCCATCCCAAGTATGCATATGTTTGTGTTATCAGTCGAATAAGTAAAACAGAACACAAACGTCAATGAAATGGAAATACAAAATTCATATTTCAACACTGATTCAGGCAGGAAAAATGTAAATAAAAACTAAAAATCGTCTCGAAATCCTCTCCTTCGAAGAAGAAAAAAAGCCTTGAAGAACAAAATCGGAATATGATTGAAAATAAAAGGAGAGATATGGGGGGAAAGTTGAATGAAATACGCAATTATGAGATTAAGCTCCTGAGGACTAGTGAAATTGCCAACACAAGAGTGGGTGACATTGGTAGGCTTCTGAGCCGTAACAACATAGTTCCATATGCTCATCTCTCTTATCTCCGAATCTTCTCTCTCTTTACCCGGCCCTAATCTCTCTCTCACTGTATAATCTTTGCTGCTTCCGTGGGGTTTCTGCGTGTACCTCTTTGCTTCCAGCGCGGGCGATTCAAGCTCACAGTAAGTACCCCTCTCTCTATGGGCAATTTAGCTAAACACTCTTATTTTGGCCGTGCATTCCGAAATACTTGAAAATGTTTTTTTTTTTTTGAAAAAAAAAAAGAATCGAAGATACATGATTTGTATCCATAAATAACGTTCCAAATTACATTATTGCCTCTAAAAATTAATATTTTATCCTTTTTCTAAATAAAAGGGTAAGGCTATATTGACACATGAAATGTTGACACAATTGACACATTTCATGTTTCAGCCCTTGGATCTATAGGATCATCCAATGATCCAAGGGCTGAAATACATCTTGTATTTCAGCCCTTAGATATCCAATGATCCAAAGGCTGAAACATTTCATGTGTCAACTGTGTCAACATTTCATGTGTCAATATAGCCTTGCCCTAAATAAAATTTGGTTGGAGTTTCGGAGCATTTGAAATTTCCATTTTTAACTTTGAACTAGAAATTATAGACACCTCGTGGATGAACAAATGTCTAAATTTTTTTAATTTTATTATTATTATCATTAACTTTTTTTATAAAAATTATTATTATCATTATTATTATTATACAAATTAAAATTATTATGAGATAAAATAATTATTCAAGTCACACATTAAAATTTTGCATTTTTCAAAATTTGAACTCGTATGTTTTTAAACTGACTTATTATATAATAATTTAGAAAAAATCATTTACTAAATTAAAATAATTATTAGTAGTATTATTAATATTTATATTATTACTATTAAGATTGGGATGTGTACGTTAGCACATATTCTATTTGACTCGTAATGTAGGTAAAATGATGTGTAATGTGTCTGATAAATTATAATGTATAATGTAGTTAGTATAAATAATCCCATTAGAATAGTAAAATACATTTTTTTTCTTTTCCTGTCTGATTTTAATACATTATTATTATTATTATTATTATTATTAAACTAATTTATTTCATAATAATTAATAAAATTTTATGTGGGACTACCAAAATTCCTCAAATTAATTGAGATTGTAAATGGCTAATATATGTAATATATATTGTGAGGCGACAATCATTTTTCTTTCAAAACAAAATGAGAATTTCGAAATTGGATTAGAGTTTTATTAATAAATAAAAATAGAATTTAGAAAAATAAAGTGAGAAAATAAACCCATATAAATGTATTTACTTTCTTTTATTAAAATTAACTTTAAATTCTAGATGAATCAGGGGATCGAAACCCTGTCCATTAGGATGGGTCGACATTAGCGTTCAACTTTGTTGAGAAATTTTGTTATAGTTAAAATGGATAATAATTCACCCCATCTTAAATTAGAGCATGGATGACGACATGTTAACATGATTCGTGTAACACGAAATTTAACCTTTTAGACTTGAACTTATGAGTGCTAGTGTGAACAGAATTGAGAATTGAGAATGTGTGCAACTGAATCAACAAAATGAGAATTAAGATTGAATTGAAAAGTAATGAATGAATTGTATATCGATATGTTGAAGTTACAGAGCTATATACAATCACAGTAAACAGAGAAAAGAAAAACAAAGAGGAAGAAGAAGGTAGTTGTTGTTTCTTTTATTTGGATAAGTTTTGACCGGAATTTCGTGACCCGTTAATTGACCCAAGTTGGCCCAACCTTTTCTATTTTATGATTGTTATTCCCAATAGTCTTCTTTTTTTTTCATACTTCCCCTCAAATTAAATGTATTCGATTTTCCTCGGAAATACATTCAATTTGATTTTGCGCAAAACGTGTTTCTCCTTCTTCTTTCTTATCTAAAAGCATTGTTTGCGTATCAATTATTCCCATTTGTGTAAGGAAAGAACTGAAATGTCTACTGCTAACTTGTTTTGTAAACAAATCAGTCGGTTGTCGTTGCGTTGAAATGTGAGGAGTTATCAGAAAGCTTTGCTCCTTATAATTTCTGACAAAATGAATGTCAATGCCAAAATGTTCGGTTCTTTCGTAATCTATTGGATTCGTTACTATAGCAATTGTTGATGTGTTATCACACTAGATCGCAATCGGAGTAGGTATGACTATTTTTAAATTCTGTCGTGTTAAGTTTGTAATCCACATTACTTCACATGCTGTAGTAGCTAGGCTTCTGTATTTAGCTTCAGCTAATGATCTGCTAACAATGGACTCTTTCTTACTCTTTCAAGATATAAGAGCTTTCCCTAAAAACATATAATACCCTGTAACAAACTTTCTGCTATTTTTACAGGTTGCCCAATCAGCCTCATAGTAAGCTTCTATCTTGAAATCCTTTTGTGTTGGATAATACAAACTTTGTTGATTGTTCCTTTCAAATATCGCAGTATATGTGTAATGCTGCATCTAGAAGATGTTGTTGTGGCTGAGACATAAACTGACTAAGATGTTGAGTTACAAAACAAATATCAGGTCGGGTAAAACCCAGGTATAATAGTCTACTGATTAATCTTCTGTATTTTTATGGATCTGATATTGATTATGTGTTAACATGTGCTTGAAAACCAGATGGTAGAGGAGAAGTAGCATTTGAAATATACTGTAAACCAGAATCTTGCAACAAATCTTTTATGTACTTGGTCTGTGATAAGATCATTCCGATATTTGATCTAGCTATGTCAATCCCCAGAAAGTACTTTGCATTCCCCAAATCCTTTATTATGAATCTATTATGTAGAAAAGTCCTAATACTGTAAATTTGAGTTTCTGATGTGCCTGTCAACGTAGAAGACTATTACAGTAAAACTATCATCTTTATCTACGATGTATAAACAATGACCATAATTAGACTTAACAGGACTGTATGTTGATAATGTTTGAGACAATTCCTTATTCCATTGTCTTCCTGCCTGTTTGAGACCATATATGGACATTGTTAGTTTGCACACTAGTCCTTTCTTTGCATATTTGTACCCTTCTAGAGGTTGCATATAAACCTCTTCATCAATGAACCGTATAGGTAAGCATTATTAATATCAACTTGATGAATTGACCAATTTTTAGCTACAGCAATGGCAAGGAATACTCTTACTATAACCATTTTTCCACTGGTGAAAAAGAGTCTGTGTAATCTATGAGATACTATTTATTGTACCCTCTAGCAACCAGGCATGCTTTGCACCTTTCAATAGGTCCATATTTTTTTCATTTGATTTTGTACACCCATTTTGAGGTAATTGCTTTCTTGCCTTTAGGTAGCTCAACCAATTTCCATGATTTGTTTCCTTCTAAAGCATATATCTCAAGTTGCATTGCTGTAATCCACTTAGGATCTTGAGTAGCCTCTTATAAGATATTACTTCTTTAGAAAGATAATACAATTTTGAAAGAAAATTTGAGTAATTTCCCTTTAACTGAGGTGAGCATATACCTTTGCATTTAATGTCATCCTCTAGGACAATAGCTACAAAGTCAGTCATCTATGTTGGTTTTCTGATAGTTCTGCCTCTAGTTGTTACTCTGTCTTCTTCACAACTTATTTCTGGATTTCCTTTTGTTTGATCACACTGTTGCAAAACACTTGCTTGTGTGTCTTCCTGCATACATTCTGAGATTCATTCATCTGTATTTGTATCTGCATGATTATTAAGATAGCTGGAGTCAGAATATAATGTGCTTTCCTTTTGCTTAAAAGGAAATATGTTTTCATGAAACACTATATCCCTTATGGCTGTGAACTTCTTTACAGATAATAGATACACCAAGTATCCTTTTGTTCCATGTTTATATCCCATAAAAACACCTGGAAATACTCTGGTTTCAAATTTTTCTTTATGGGATGCTAGATTAGTTATGTAACAAAGACAACAGAAAGTCTTTAGATGACCATAATCACTTTTATCTTGTAGTAACATTGTCCATAAAGCTAGGGGTGTTCAAAAACCAAACCGAACTGAAATAACCGATCGCACCGATAAAATTCGATTTATCGATTTGGTTTTTTAGTCTAAATGGTTCGGTTTCGATTTTAAGTTTTATTAATTTTCGGTTTTTTCCGTCAGTTCGGTTTTAATTTTTTAAAAACTGATATAACCGATCCGACCGATTTATTTATATCTCTTTAAAAAAGAATTAAATATATATTTATATTAATGGTTTAAGTTTAAGATTTTCTCTTTTAATGGTTAATGCGGAGAAAATTTGAAACAATTACTTATATATGAATAATGCAAATGCAGGGAAAAGAGACTTACAAAATATATTTTGAAAATTTGTATTATTATATACGGATGAAACTAATTTATAATTTATTTTTAATGTTTTAGATTTAATAGTTACATGGAGAATTAACTTGATTGCTT
>CAOJCR011431864.1:0-10019 GCA_948330485.1 Euphorbia neoarborescens | reverse complement strand
ATTCAAGAATTGCATCGACTACCTTAATCAAGTGATTGAAGCCTTTACGAATCATAATAGTCAATTGATCACTATATACTTAGATTAGATTTACTTTTCAGCAATTTAATTTTAAAGCAAATTCTATCCAAATTTTTGGTTCGCTCAAACACGTTAGGAAACCTAATAGTTTGGTAATCGTAGTTTACTTTCTCTGAGGGATCGATACCCGGTATTAACCAAAATTTTATTACTTGACAGCGACATGGTACACTGCCCTTTAGCGAGCCTCTCTGGTGTTAGTTTTGCACTACCGCTAGAGGCGTATCAAACCACTTCCCTATCCACCTAAGAATTTAGGGGTAAATTTTGAAGAGAGAGGGAATGATGAGGACATCCAATCGAGTCAAGAGACCAGATGTACATCCGGGACATCATGCCAAGTCACAACACCGAGTGTACGTTTGGGAAAACCGAATGCTCGGGTCTAGATGCCAAATACAAGCACCTGACCGGATGTGTCAAACAGGAAGATGAAAAAAGGACCGAACCGAATCTTCACAGAGAGGCCGGATGCTGAACCAAAGGAGCGGAACCAAATGAAGAGGAAGTCAACTCTTTTTTCTGATACAATCCAACTACCACCTTTTTGCCCATTTCTTACCTTTTTCGTAGGATCTTAGGAATACTTTACTTTTTACTTTTGCGTGCTACTTTATATTTTTCATCATTACTTTTGTCTTATCCTCATTAATGTTGATTGTAAAGAGGATTAGGGTTGAGGGAGTATATAAGGCTCCCTTTCTTCATTGTAATATCATCTTTTATCATCTATCAAATTTCCAGCAACCTTAAAGGTTTGTATTTCAAGGTTCATCCTTGTGATTAAAGGAGAGTATCCTTTGGAGTTGTGGATTCAACTCAACCCTTCTTTGTTGGTTTAAGGTTAAAACCTTCACAATTTCTTTCTCTCAACCAAATCCGCCAAATCCATAACAGCTTTTCATCATGACATCAAACACCAAAACAATCAATGTCGATGAATCAGTACGTTACATTAAATGATATGCAGATGCATGTATGATGCATGAACCATGATTTAATAGAAGGTTGTGTAATTCCTTAATGTAAGGAAGCTCAAAAGGATATTTCAAAAGAATTTGTTCAATATTTTAAAAGAAAGCTTTGACTCGAATTTATAAATGTGTTTTGGTTTGATGAACTTGTGTCCTTAAACCTCAACCCAATACTTTAAAACAAATTGCATATGAATGCAAATCGCCCCACTGAAATACAAATTAGCAAAGGAGAACATAATCAATAGACTTAAAAATCATTTTCTGGAATTTAGAAGTTAAAGGCTTAGGTTAATAATATCCCAAAACAATAAAAACTATAAACTCAAACAAATAGTTTATTATTTTTTATCGTTTCAAAACTAAAAAAAACACAGTAGGAATTGGAATTGTGACAAGACCAGATATCAAAATAGACAACCATATAATTCATAACTTGATAAAATGAAACAACCAAATAAAAACATCAGTAAATAGATCAAATATCCAAATATAAAAGATAAAAAACTTAACCTAAATAAGTTTAAAATAGGTTTTCAAAACTAAACTAATTGACTATCATAGATGAACAAATAACAACAAATTATAGTTTATGAAAACTTTACATTATATAAAAACTACTTGAAAATATTTTTAAACATTTAATGCCTAAAACAAATAACCATAAGCAAACTGTGAGTGGACGACCTTTTAAGTGAACTTTTTTATTTCACTTTTATTTTGAAAAGAAAGGAAGTCTTGAAATATTTTTAAAAACCAAATTTTAAGAAAAAGGAAATAGGTTTGAAGAAATTCAAACACGAATCTCTAAAAATAATGACAAGAGTCACCACCTGGTTCCAAGCTCCACCAGGAATTAAATCACGATGTTACTCAAAACCAACATCGTTTACTAGAGATTGGATTTGGATAAGACTTATACTTATCCCTTTCAAAAAAGACATTTTAGAGAAAATCAACAACATTTCAAACTAAGTATTTATTTTGGACTTAAATTGACTTCAATTTTGATTCAAGTGATTGATCACGCAAAAGGCAGAAAATAAAATGCAAAAAGTACACATCGTTTACAATTCATTCATACAAGCTATAATAGGGAATATATTTGTAAAAAAATGGCATTGGGGAAATGAGGTTCTGAGGGAGGTTACCAAGGAGAATAGTACGGTTGGAGTTTGGTTGAAATTGGAATCGTTGTACAGGATAAAATTGGTGACGAATCGAATTTCATTGAAAAGTAAACTGAAAGACCTTTATCTGTAAAACGGTAAATCAATAAAATCTCATCTTGATGAATTTTCCGCTATTGTTATGGACTTACAAAATATTGATGTGGAAATTGATGATGAAAATTTTGCCATTACCTCGTTATGCTCATTGCCAAAGTCTTATAAGTCTTTTAAGGAGACTTTATTATATGATAGGGAAGAGATCACCTTTGAGGAAGTTAAAACCACCTTGTTACAATGTGAAATAATAGATAGCCAGTTGACTAAAAATAATGATTCTATTGATTGTGATTCTTCAAAATTATATCACTTGTGGCTAGGGAATATGGGCGAGAAAGGCATGGTGGAGCTATGCCATAGAGGTCTATTGGGAAGTCAAAAGAAGATTGACTTGGAGTTCTGCGAGCATTGTGTTTTCGAAAAGAAAAAGCAGGTCAATTTTGGCAATGGGATCCAAAGTTCAAAGAGGCCTATGGACTACATTCATTTTGACTTATAGGGTCCATCTAGAGAGCTATCCATCGGTGGTTCAAGGTACATGCTAACATTCACCGATGATTATTCTAGAAAATTTTTGGCTTTCTTTCTTATCAATAAAAGTGATGTGTTTGAAAAATTCAAACAATAGAAAACCATGATTGAGAAACAAGTTGGGAGACAAATCAAATGTCTCAGAACTGATAATGGCCTCGAATTTATTTCTGGTGAATTTAATAAATTTTGTAAGGATAAAGGAATAGCCAGGCACCATACATGTACATACCGACCACAACAGAATGGTGTTGTTGAACGTATGAATAGGACAATCATCGAAAGGGCTCGATGTATGTTGTCTAATGCTAGTCTGGAGAAAAAGTTTTGGGATGACTCTGCTAATACAACTTGTTACCTTATGAATCGTTCTCCATATGCATCCCTTGACATGAAAACCCCTGAGGAGGAATGGACTAGAAAACCTTGTGATTATTCAAAATTGAAAGTTTTTGGTTGTCCAACATATACGTATCTAAATGATGGAAACAAATTGGAACCTAGAGCTAGAAAATGTATTTTTACTAGTTATGGTTATGGAGTTAAGGGCTATAGACTTTGGTGTCCTGTTTTAAACAAAATTGGAATAAGTAGGGATGTAAAATTTGATGAGTCAGTTATGATACACCCGAAAGGGGAAGTTTCTATTTCTGATAACACAAGTATTAATGAAAGAACTGAAAACTCAGTTGAAATAGAGGTATTTCCCCCACCTCTTGAGACGTCGCCCAACACACTGACATCTGGAGAGCTTGAAATTGATGCGACAAGTCAATCAGGATCTGAGTCTCCGAAATAATAAAGGTCTAAAACTATTGTCAAAGATAGATTGAGTAGATAAATATGTCTGCCTACAAGGTATGAAAATTCAGTTTCATATGCACTTACTATTGCAAGTGAGGTGGAGTCATATGGTGTTCTGAGTTCCTACAATGAGGCTATCAAGTCAGTTGATTTTGATAAATGGTTGGTTGCTATAGAAGAAGAAATTGAATCCCTTTATCAGAATAACACGTGGAATCTAGTTGCAGCACCTACAAGTAAGAAGATAGTCAGCTGTAAGTGGGTGTACAAGAAGAAAGAAGGTATTTCTGGTGTGGAGGAGGCAAGCTACAGAGCGAGACTTATGGCTCGGGGATTCATTCAAGTTACTGGAGTTGATTTCCATGATGTTTTCTCACCTGTGGTAAAGCACACAATAATTCGTGTTTTGTTGGCTCTTATTGCTGTGAATGACTTGGAATTGGAGAGCTGGATATCAAGACAACTTTTTTACATGGAGAGTTGGAGGAGAAAATTTATATTCAACAACCCAGGGGATTTGAGATTGAAGGAAAAGAAGACCATGTTTGCTTGTTAAAGAAATCTTTGTATGGTCTAAAGCAGTCGTCGAGGCAATAGTACAAAAGGTTTGATTCATGTATGTTGTCAAATGGTTATTCTAGATATTCATAGGATAGTTGTCTTTATCTGAAGAAGATTACTAATTCCTTCATTTATTTATTGTTGTATGTTGATGATATGCTCATAGCTTGCAAAAATAAATATGAGATTTGTAGGCTAAAAGAATTATTGAATGGTGAATTTGAGATAAAAGACTTGGGTGGAGCCAAGAAAATCTTGGGCATGGAGATTATCCGAGATAGAGCAGTAGGTTAATTATACCTATTCAAGAAAGATATATTGAAAAATTCCTTAAGAGGTTTGGCACGAAGGATGCAAAACCAGTGTCTACTCCATTGGCAACTCATTTCAAGCTTTCTACTAAAATGTTACCATAAACTGTAGAAGTGTAAAAGTACATGGAACGTGTCCCTTATTATAATGCTATTGGCAGTATGATATTTGTTGTGGTATGTACTTGTTCTGATTTAGCTCAAGCAGTTAGTGTTGTTAGTTGGTATATGTCTTGTCCTGGAAGAGCACATTGGGAAGCTGTAAAATGGATATTATTGTCTTGAATTTGGGATATCTTCTAGTAGTCTGGTTGGCTATTGTGATTCTGACTATACAAGAGATTTGGAAAAGAGAAGATCATTGACGGATAATGTCTTTACTCTTGGATATACTGCTATCAGTTGGAAGGCATTCCTTCATGATACAGTAGCTTTGTCGACGATAGAGGCAAAATACATAGTATTTTCTGAAGTCGTTAAAGAAGCTATATGGCTGAAAAATTTTCTCGGTCAACTTACAGGAAAACATAAGGTTGTGTATGTTAACTTTGATAGCAAAAGTGCTATACATTTGACCAAGGATCAAATGTTTTATAAAAGAACGAAGCATATTGATATACGATATCATTTTTTCAGGAAATTGTAAATAAAGGGCAAATTTTGGTGTAGAAAATTCATACTTCTGAAAATTCAAATGACATGTTAACTAAGTCTGTACCATCTACCAAGTTCAAGCTATGCTACGACTTGGTAGGCCTTAGAGCTTGCTGATAGTGGCCCTAAGAGGCATACAGAGAGGAGGAAATAATATAGAACTAATTGTTAAAGGAGGAGATTATTGAAGTTTAATAATTAATTTGTTAAAATAAGTTGTTTTGGTGGGGAGCTTAAAATTGTTGACAAAGTTTCCCATCCATTTTGAATGCCAACCATTGTTGAATGCCAAGAATCTTTAACAATGTTGGCCATCTATTATGAATGCCAACCATCTTTGAATTTTTGGGCATATAAAAAGGCTATAAAAGGCCTCCATATGGAGATGATATGGTGTAAAAGTGAAGAGAAAACGAAGAGAGTAAATGAGAGTTTGGGAAACACTAGGCATAGAATTCTAGGAGACAGTTCTTAGGTCTGTGAGTTTCCAATAATTCTCTTGTATTTTTTCTTGATTGCACTGATCAATAAAATCCTTCTCTCCCATGGACATAGGCACGAATTGGTGAACCACGTAAATCTTTATGTTTTGCATTTTATTTTATTCTTTTCAATTTGTTCAATTAATTTACCTAAACCGGTCCTAACCTCTATCAGTATTTTCTTTGATATCGATGTCAGTAGTAAGGAGGAGGGAATTTTTTAGGCTTTAGCTCTTACAAAACAATTTTCTTCAGATTATAATTACTTCTTTTCATTATTTTTTCTCAACTATTTTATTTTACATGTGTTTTTACTTAGCTATGAGTAGCAAAATTCTTAATTTCAGCTAAGGCATAATTCAACAATGACTTCTCTTCAGTATTGTGAGATCGTTGCACTTTAACTTTTCGGTGTGATATATCGTTTATTAATTTATGGAAGTTTAATTTAGTTGTTGTTTGCTCTTTTAATGGTAATGGCTTTTTTGTGAAATTGAATTAACCAATGTTTATTTGATAAAATTAGTCATTTACTCAATTGAATAAATCTAAGTAGCAATCAATTATTATAATTCAAGTTTTCTTTGTATTTGGAAGTTAATCATTTTTTTTATCAAATTCAGACAACTCCACCATGACATTAATATAAAGATAATAAGGGATAATGACAAAAATGGGGTAGTTAAGAAAACTATTAACGGTTTAGGTATACTTTTGAAAGTATTTATAGAACAGGTATAGTTTTTTAAATGTTCGCCTTATAAAAATGCAGAACAAATGTTGAAGTGCGGCCCGCTTAGTCAAAAAGCGGACAATGGAAGCAGATAAAAAAATGTATGCTATTGAGAATGCGGACTCGTCAATCTGCATTCCCAAGGCCAGACGCTGCAATGTTAGAACCCTATTTTTATTTTAATTTTTGAAGATGACAAAATATATCTTAAGTGTGTTTGAAAATTAAAATTTACTTAATTTATCCCATTGGTGCTTGTAACGTATTTTTCTGTCTAAGTATTTTGAGCAGACAAGTAGTTAACCAAATCAGGAAATCATCTTTCTCATTACTATTATTAGTGAGGCAAAGAAGAAGCTTTCATCAGTTGACCAATGCCTAGTACCCAATTGAGGAAAGAATTCAGTAGCCGGTCTGATTAGCTCTGCTCAGTACAGACAAGAAGACAGCACCGTTGGAAACCCCAGTCTGAAGATAAAAATCCTCATCAACGGCTATGTCAAATCTGATCTAAGGACTAGGCTTCAACATCTACTCTTATTGGACTAGTATAAATAGAGGAAGTCATCAAATGGGCAAAGTTGTCAAGTTTTTACAGAGAAAATACAATCAAGAACATTGAGCTAGAGCACTTTCGAAAACTCTATAATCCTAAAAGAAAGAATCATTTTATTTAAGATCTTCATTTTCAAATTCTTTATTAAGTTGAAATTTCTTTCAATCACTTATTTGTTTGTAACTACTGAGGGTAAGCAGTGAGTTTAGTTTAGTTAGATTGAGAGAATGGTACTCAGACAGGCTATTAGACTAAGCTGTAAAAAGATTTGCATCCTACCTGAAAGGATACTTAGAGTATTTAAACTCTCAAGGGACGATACCTTATATCCTTCAATCCTTTACCCTCCTGTTAAAAACTCAGACTTGTTTTTTTAATACCCTGCTGAGAAAAATTCTTTTCTATCATTACCAAGATAGTTCAGTCTGCCTACTGGATTCATTTTTTGAACTAACAAGTCTTAGTCTCAGTATACTTGTTTTCAACCCGACCAAACTGCTTCTCTTAAGTTATAAATTTTTTTAAAAGCCCGATTTACCCCCCTCTTGTGCTAATTTTGGCCTTACTGGGACTCATATTTGTTATCAAAGCCTAATCCTCTCATTTCAAGATTTAAGCTCCTAAAGGAAAGATCAATATGGCTAACAACATCAGACATCTCCCTGGCAATGAGACTACTTAGATCCTTCCTGAAGGATTGTCTATAACTAGGCCTCTCTTGTTCTTCGAGTCCAACTACATATTCTGGACAAACAGGATGAAGAACTTCATCCAGAAAATTGACATGAATGCCTGGAGGACAATAGTCAATGGTCCGTACATGCCAATGAAAACAACCAATAATGGAGAGAGATGATCTAGATCTAAAGAAGCTTCAGACCAATGCAAGGCAATCAATATCCTTTACTGTGCCCTGGATGCCAACGAATACAACAAGATCTCTGGCCATGAAACAACCTAGGAAATACGTAGAAAGTTGGAAGTTACCTATGAAGGTAACACTAAAGTCAAGGAGCATAACATCAATCAGCACATGCATCTGTATGAGCTGTTTGGGATGGAAGAAGGGGAGAAGGTGGCTGATATGAAAGCCAGGTTCACTAATATAGTGAACGAGCTGAAAAGACTAGGAAAGGTGATATTTGAAGAAGATAAAGTCAAGAAGGTTTTCAGAAGCCTTCCTAATAGCTGGCAGACAAAGAAGACTGATATGACCAACTACAAGTATGACGATCTGATGGGTTCTCTAATGACCCACAAATGCACCATGAAGGCTTTTGAACTGAAGGAAAATCCAGAAGATAAAAGGAAGAAGTCCATCATACTGAGGGTGGAAAATAATGATTTTGAGTCAACCCCAGACTACAAGAACTTGGCTATGATCACTAGAAAGTTCAGAAGAATGCTGAGAAAAGGAGGGAAGTTTTAAAAGAGGAACTTCAAAAAAGGTGATCAGTACAAAAAGGAATCCTCATCTTGAAGACCTATCATGTGTTTTAATTGCCATCAGTCTTGACACATAAGATCCAATCGACCAAAGCTGACCAGAGAGAAAAAAGATAAAAAGAAGGCAATGATAGTAACCTGGAGTGATAGTGACGAATCTTCTGAAGATGAAGGAGCAAATGATGTTGCCAACATCTGTTTCATGGCTAAAGATACAGATAGTGACTCTGACAATGAATGAGGTACTGGAGAAGCAAGCACCTCATTGAATATTGAGGTAACAAACTCTCTTTTGTCTAATAATAAGATCACTGGATCAGTTTACAAAATGTATCAGTGTCTAGAAACTGACATGCAAAAACTTAAAATGCTGAGGAAGAAATGTACTGAGCTGGAAATTGAAAAAACTTCTCTAATCTTGGAAGTAAAACTTCTGGCAGATAATAACTCCTTGTATGATAATATAATAAATCAGTTAAGACTACAAGTAAGTGAGTTGTTAGAAAATAATAATCTTTTCCATGATAGAATAGAATCAGTAGCAAAGTCTACTCAGTATCAGTAGCCAGGAAACCCAATATTGGGTATAGGAGAAGAGATTTTAGGCCCTCTGATAGATGGCCCAATAGGTATACTGAATGTGACTAGTTTTTGAGACCCGGACACACCTCTAGAGTGATCCGAATAAGAAATGAGCAGACTACTGAAAAACTAGTTTGGAAGCCCAAAGCTAACCCTATAGGACCCAACTTAGTTTCGGTATATAAAAACATGTGATCATTTTGCGGGTAAGCTTGAGATGCGTGGAAAAGTCAACAATGTGGTATATAGACGGCACATGCTCAAGACACTTAACTGGTGATGAAAATCAGTTCATCACCTATACTGAACAAAGGAATGGAAAGGTCAGCTTCGGTGATAATAAGAAAGGAAATATACTTAAGCATGGAACTATTGGAACAAGTCCAACTATTGAGAATGTCACCCGAGTATCATGTTTGAAGTACAATTTACTGAGTGTATCTCAACTTTGTGATAGAGGGTATGAGGTTATTTTTGAGTCACAAGGATGCATTGTTATTGATTCTGAAACTGAGAAAACTGTTTTGTTTGCCCCTCGTATTGAAAACTTTTTTATGCTTGATTTAAGCAAGAAGCTTTCAAACAATTTTTACTTAGTTTCAAAAGAAGAAAACTCTTGGCTTTTGCGTAGAAGACTGGGTCATGTTAGTATAAATCGTCTATCCATCTTAACTACGAAACAATTAGTAGAAGGATTGCCAAGTCTCCGTTTTGAAAAGGGCCATTTGTGTAAGGCTTGTCAATTTAGTAAACAAACCAAATCATCCTTTAAAAGCAAAAATCAAGTATCCACCAAAACACCACTAGAACTGTTGCATCCAAATCTCTTCAGCCCAGTTCAGCCAATGAGTTGGGGCAAAAAGAAATGTGGCTTAGTTGTAATGGATGATTTCTCACGTTTTACTTGGGTATTATTTCTCAATAGCAAAGATGATACTTTTGAAAACTTTTTGAATCTTTGCAAACGTATTGAAACTAAGAAGGATTTAAAAATTGCCCACTTTTGAAGTGATAACGGTGGAGAATTTAAAAACCAATTCTTTGAGGAGTTCTGTAATAACAAGGGAATTGACCA
>CAOJCR011430871.1:0-11090 GCA_948330485.1 Euphorbia neoarborescens | reverse complement strand
AACCTCGGTCACAAAACTTTAAAACTCACTGGACAAACCCAAAAAACTCTAAAATTTAATTTTCTTCTAATTTATCCTAAAAAATGTTGAAAGTAGACAGATAACATAATAAAAAACTCTTTGCCACATCAATTATAATGAGGCTCCAACCGGTATCAATTTTGAGACTTGTTTTGTCTTTGATGAGAAATGAAGTATTTAGGCCTCAAATTTAGCCAAATGCCTTCAATATGGCACCAGCTCAATGGAAACTTGTTCAGTCATGAGGTAAGTTTTAATTTTGACATGATTTTTTAGTTTTTATTTTTAAACTTTTAGAATCAAAATTTTACTTAGAGGAATTATAGCTTGAAATTATAGATATAAATTATTGCTAGGGTCCCTATTGAAGCTCTAACAGTAGAAAATTTGAAGTAGTTAGTCCCAACTAGCATGAATTGATCGATTTATGTTTTCTCTAAAAAAAATTCAATTTCTCTAATAAATAGTCAAGCAGATATAATGATTTCTCTAAAAAAAATTAATTTCTATAATAAATACCCAAGCAGATATAATGATGACTGCATGACTATAAATATGATTTGCGCAATTATAAATCCTTGGGTTCTATGACTTACCCTTAATGCCCCTTAAAATGCTCCATTTGAAATTAAAACATGAAAATTAGAATTGAAGTGAAAATTTACCTTTCCTATCTATTTTTCAATGGGCTAGTGGTGGTCATCTATGGTTCTTTATCTGAGACTGCTAGTTGGCTCACTATGCTACCTGAGGGTGTACACTCCTTAGATAAGCCCTTGGAATTTTTTGACTTTATACACTTGCTGAAGTCAAAAGTCCCAATGACTTCAACTGAGGCGATTGATGCCTTAACTTGAGGTAGAGTGATATCATGCACACATCCGACTTACATTTTAGCAAGGTAACCATCCAACCCTTAAATATAGTAGTCATCACTGGTCTCCCTTTTTTTGGAGATACGATCCATTTTAAACTCATTTGGGGATGTACCCCTGACTATAATGAACTAGACTATATGGTGAGGATGATAGGAGTCTGGTATACCACAAGCAAGATCTAGTCCATTAATCTAAAGGGACACTGGCTTACCCATTTGGATGGCATGAGGAGCAATTCTATCACACTTACATTTTGACATTCCTCTTCACTATTTTCCTTCCCACTAGGGGCACTAATATTTATCTACATATAAGATTTATGCATATACAATCTACATAAGGGACTAGAGTCTCTTTAGATGATGATTCTGGTAAGTCATTCCTCTCCTTCAAGTTATGAATTTTTTTCTCTAGGCTCTTTGTTTGCTTATGCTGATCCTTTTCATTTCTTTTTCTCATTTTCCATAGATTTGGGGTTTTGAGCTATGGATTCTCCACTTACCACTTCTTAGACATATCTCAGAGTTGATTTGTAGACCCTCCTCGAGGAGGAACTCCCTCCATTCATAATTTTCTTACCCAAAAGGAGTTTGAGATTGATAGGAGCTATGAGGCTCTCTAGGGATGCCTCTGTGATCTATCCCTATCATAGTTAACATGTATATTAGTTTTACGATTTTTAATTCATAGAGTTAGAATTGAAACCTATTTGTATGATGATTTTTCTTTTTAAATTTGTTTGAGCTGATCGTGGACCTATGTAGGGGTACAAGCTATATTGCTTAAGCTACCAAGGTACATGTTTAGTTCAATGACTGTAGGTTTATACTCGAGTCTCCCTCCCCACTGGAGTGATGTTTATATGACCAAATATGAGACAATTGCTTAACGATGAGACTGGTTTCTCCCCCTGCCTCTGGTTCTCTTTTCTGGCCACATTTATTGGGAGATTCACACCCAAACATCATATAGTGCTTTGGCTATGTGGTACCCTTCATTTGGGATGGTTGCTGTGTTGATGTCCTGGCATGTAGGGAATCAAATTCAGGCCCAAAAGCTCAATAGGCGCTCTGGAAGGCTTTTAAATTTTTGGTTTCAATTCCTATAGAAATGTTTTGGTAAATATGAATGATTTAATTTCTAATCTATCCATACAGAAGAATTAGGATTTTATAAGAAATTAAAAGAAATATCTGAAGCTTAGCGTTTAATCTTCTCCTGATAAGCCGCTGAATCCTGGCGATCCAACCACAGAGTAATGCACCCTCTCCTTAGGGTGTTCGAAAGTTACACCACCATTAACCCTATTTTTCATTCGTCTTATCCATATATATGGACTATAGAAACCCTAATGGGCCAAGGTGTAAAACGCAGGCCATTGGTTCCTATATGTCAAATTTCCTTTTGATCGGTCTAATTAAATTCCACCGACTCAAAATTTGATTTTGTAAATGGTCAATTAAATCAATGCATTATATTTTAATGTATTTAATTTCACCGAATAGTAAATTGATCAATTAATTAATCTATGAATTATTTTAATTAAATATGCCAATTCTTATAATTAGACATTAATCAAAATCTAATTAATTCTAATTACATATATACACTAATTAAATTCCATTTATAAAAAATTAATTAAATTAAAATTCTATGCAATATATTCAATTCAAATTTTCACCATGTGTAATTCAATTAATTCATATTGAATTAATTACCACATGTTAATCTACTAATTAAATATTTTAGATTCAATTTATTAATTAAATTAAATATGATTTATTTAATTCATATTTATTTAATTAACTTGATCTATTCCTTATGGACCAACCTATTGGTAGCCAATAGTTCCATGTGAAAGATTCTTGTCGGATTGTCTTTATGTTGGCAGTGGGTATAAAACCCACAAACTACTAGTGGGTTCTAGCAAACCGTAAAAGCCCTAAATTAAGACAGCTAGGAGCATCTGTAGTAGAGATTAAACTGTCTTGGTAGCTGAACTTATATTATCCCTTACCAGCTGATCAACTGAAGATATATTTACAGCAAGAGGTATGGCTCTGTCATCCCACACTACTATATCTTTCTTGATCTAGATTAAATTCTTGAGGCAAATGAGTACCCAACACATTCGGGTGCAGTCACACACTATCAATCCTAATCCATAAAGCGGCTGGTGATATCATCTCAGTAGGTACTGAGTGGTAATTCTATTGACACATTCACATCACCTACATATTCACTGGCTCACCCGATCACACCCATATTTGCATCCTATTACAGATACATTAGATGTATGTCTAAGTGCATGAGATTCCATGTAGTGATGTAATGCTCTATGGTCTAAGGAAAAACAAGTCCTACCTAAGAAACACGACAATGATCACTTCACCATGCAGTGTTTCCTAAGCGGATCTATGCAGTACCATGTGGGATCCACATCTACCCGTACTTTGATTGCCTAACAATCAACCGATGCACAGGTTTATCGTTCTATTCATTCCCATGACCTAAAACAAACCTGGGACCTATTCATTTATGATTTATAATCATTGGATTCTCCATTCATTACTATAGCATAAGATATAGAATAAAATGATTGTGCCTTTATTCCATAACCCTTAATATATATAGTACAAGTGATATCAAAACCGTACAATATACAAAAGAAACAATATCTACGAACTAGGGCACACCAACAATCTCCTACTTGCATTAGGCCAAGTAGGCATGTCCCTAAGTCCTATAGATCTCACACTAACTTGGAGTTACAAATGGCAAGCACCTTTGTTTACGGATCAACAACATTTTTCTTCTTGTCAACCCTCTGTATTTAAATCACCTCGATCTTTTGTTTTCTCAAATTAGTTGAAAAACTTTCTGAGTGTGTCTTTGGATTACTAGTATGACATGGGCTTCTTATTGTGCGTTGACCCCTTTAATGTCACAAAATACCATTACAGGGTCTAGGACGGAGGGGACTACTCCTAACTCTGTAATGTATTTCTGATCTAAGCAACAACCCTAATATCATATCATGCTACTAAAATACTCGATCTCTATAGTTGTATCTGCTTTAATAGACTGCTTTGAGGATCTCTAACTAATGGCTCCACTATTAACAAGAAACATGTAACCTTATTGGTTTACATCCTCAATGATCTCAAAACTGGAATCAGTGCATCTACTAACTGCTTACACGTTTTGACCACCATACATTAAGCGATAATCCTTATTCCTATTAAGGCACCTCAGGATTGCTTTTGGCAGCACTCCAATGGTTTCAAGAACCATCTGGCACCTGCTTGTCATACTTAATGTATATACGACATCAGGTCTCGTATATAACATGAATTACATGATGGAACTGATAGCTCAGCACATGTTTTTACCATCATCCTCTCCTTTCCTCAGTTTCAACCCATGGTCCCATCGGTAAGAGACAATTCTTCACCTTATCCATGTAGAAACATTTTGGAAATTTTCTACTTACGTCTCCTGAATTAGATTCAGAAGTTAACGTGATCTATTTCTATAGATCCGAATCCCTAAGATCCATTCAGATTCGCCTAAATCCTTTATCATAAAGTACTTACTCAACCATTTCTTTAACCCCTAATCAGTGAAGGTGTGTAACATTCGACAAGAAGGACGTCGTCAACATAGAAATAACAATTGAAATATGGAAGTACTTTCTACTTTCACATATACACAGCGCTCATTAAGATTCTAAATGAAACCATATTCCTTAATAGCTTTATTAAATCTTTGATTCCAATACCGGGACACTTGCTTCAATCTATAAATGGATTTATCATGCTTGCACAGCCGGTTACGGTACTCAGGATCGATAAAACCCTGTAGTTGTGTAATCTACACATCCTTGAGTAGCTTTCCATGCAGAAAAGCGATTTTAACATACATTTGTCATATCTCATAGTCATACCATATTGCTATGGCCAGTAGTACCCTAATTGACTTGAGCATCACCACTGGTGAAAAGGCTTCATCATAGTCAATTTCTTAAACTTTGTTTGAACCTTGTCACCAATCATCCTTTGAAGGTACCATTGGCCTTCTAGGATCCCATATTACTGGGGCCTACCCTCTACCTCTAGTGGAGTTAGCTCAGTTCCCAATTCCTCATCTTAAGGTTGTAGATTTTGAACTCTATCAAGTTCAATCATACTCCCACTTTCTTTCTTAGAAAGTATCTCCTCTTCTAAGAAATAACCCCTTGTAGAAATGAATACTCTATTCTCTACCGGGTCGTAGGAGTAGAAACCCTTAGTTATCTTAGGGTAACCCATAAATAGGCATTTGACTGATTTGGACTGTAATTTATCACTTGTCAATTTCTTAACATGTGCAAGATAGCCCTAAATCCTCAAGAATGAAACTATATGCTTTTGGCTTCACCACATCTCATATGGTGTAGTCTCAAATGCCTTACTCGGAATAAAGTTTAGTGTGAAAGCTGTATCTCTAAAGTCTATCCTTAGAAGGATATCAGGAGCGTCACTTGACTCATCGTTGACTAGACCATATGCTACAGGGTCTTATTCCTACTTTCTGACATACCATTTCAATGGAGTGTACCAAGAGGAATGAGTTGGAACTGAATCCCACACTCTCTCAAAATTGAGTCGAACCCTTAGCTCATATTATCGCCTCTTTGATCAAATCAATGAGCTTTGAAAATATTACCAAGTTGGTTTTCTACTTCATTTCTAAAATCCTTAAAGTGATCAAGGATCTCCGGTTTCAACTTCAATAGGTTGGTATAACATATCTATTAAAGTCATCGGTGAAAGTAACGAAATACCAATAACCATATCTAGCCCTTGTGCTTATGGGCCCACATATATCTAAATGTACTACGTCCAATAGTCCACTAAACCTCTCAGCTCTTTTACTGAAGGGTACCTTGCTCATTTTGCCTTTCAAACAAGATTCATATGTACCAATTGACACAAGGTCAAATTCACCTAGCACTCCTCTTACATGAAGTCTAGTTATGCGTATATCATTTATGTGGCCTAAATGATAATGCCAGAATAAAGTAGGTTTAACCTTATTAGCCATAATCCTTTTAGTATTAATGTTATGAGATTATATTGCTTCAAATTAAGGATATATAAGCCATTGCTAAATATTGTTGTTTCATAAATAATATCGAGACATTCAGTATTTACAATACCATATCCGATATTAAACTTAAAATAATCTATGTCCAACTTAGAAATTGAAATAATATTCCTACTTTTGGTAGGTATATAAAACAATCTCGAAGTCTCAAAAAATAAACACTAGGCATCTCCAAATTGCATCCATCCGACTTTGAGAGCTTGGACTTTCGTCTATTTCGCAACTCGGAGATCCACTTTCCCAGATCCTAACAATCTAAATAACACATATACTAGAACCACCCACTTGGGTATTCTTTTGCTCCCACTAAAGAAAAGCATTCTTCCAATTTTCTATTTTCTCTCACAGCCATAACTAAAGTTCATAGGCTAAACATGGGACTTAGCACCAACCACTCTTGCCTTAGCCTCACCCTTTTGAATTTAGCTTTGTCTTTGGCCTTGTCCTTTCCCTTCCCTTTAGGGTTTGTACCCTTAATTACTAGCAACTCTTCCTTAATCTTTGTAATTGGATGTACCACCGGCTTTAACTCTCTTAAAGCTCTGATAATGTCTTATCCATAGATCATGTATGATCTTTGACAATTAAGTGATTATAAGATTTAGGAAGTAACCCTTAAAAGATGTCCACAATGAGTTTTTGTAGTATTGATGTGCCGAGATGGGCCAGTGTTAACATACCCATTCATCTTGAGCACGTGAGTACGCATAGATGTCCCAAAAATCATCCTATATAAACACAATGTCTTCACTATTAGGTACCAATCTTGCCTTACTTGATCTTAATACAACTTTCCAAGTTGTTAAAGATCTCGTAGGCTCATCCCTTCTTGAACTATCTTGTAGTTTCAAGGCAAAGGTTCCTAATATGAGACACTTGACATCAAAGTCATCATGTATATATCCATCATTAATTGCTTGATGTAAAATAATAACTTCTTTGATCAAATATGCGTTCGGCTGATAATAGCATTTCTAAAACATATTTCATCATTTCTATCCTTAGAACTTTTAAAGTTCTTAGACCAATCCATGAAATTAGTTCTACAATTTTTTACTTTGTACTATACAGATCGGAGTGAAAAATCATTATTTTATATTGATATTGCATCCATTAATATGCAAAAAACCTTTAACTATTCTTTCAAATAAACAACTAAGAAAAGAATGTAAACAGAGGTTAAATAAAGGGCTTAAAAGCCAAAACATTAATTAATGCAATTTTATTGGTGATTTAATTTGGCTGACTTGACCAAGACCCTCAATAACACTATAATTGCCTAAGCTGAGCTTGTTATGTAAAACCATTAAAGTTTATTAGGTAGGGTTAACAACCCAATTCATACACTATAGACTCTTGGTTTGAAAGGTTCATGGCACATTACCTTTCTATGCTCGGGCCAGAGGTACACTAGCAACTTGCAGGGTCAGAAACCACTATCGCCATATCAAAGCAATGAATATATTTATCTTAACCAATTATGATGTGGTTGGAAGAAGCTCTTACCACAAGATAATTCACTTTAAGACAATAACCATTAATTGATATCAAATCACCTTACGTATATCATGCTCAATTCAAGTAGTTGGCTTAGCACTATCTATGGAATTATCTGACATAGGTTGAGGATGTGAATTTGGAAAGCACTTTTGAGGGACCCCGCATTTAAATTTTGGATTCATTTTAATCAAAATATTAACGATATAACATATATAGTCACGGATTTTGAAACATGCCATGGAATACTATTCTACCATACAAACATGTAAAACATACATCATGCAAAATGCAAGGTGATCTATAGGCCCCGTAATACAAAACTAATGAAAAATTAATAGCTAGCTATTACAATTCTCCATTATCCATGCACACTACACCATAAATGGCCTGTAGCAACACATAATCTAAGTGTTGCTTGAGAGTGTCGCAATAGGCTTGGTAAAATTTGGATCTATGGAACCACATTTAGAAAATTGTTGCATTAAACACAAGATGCATTTTTGATATACTTTTCACAACATTTTTTTATCTTTTATATAAAGTGTTGCAAAAACTAAGGTGAGGAAACTAAAATTTTTTCCCTCCATGTTTTTCATATTCTAACTTTTCATTAAACTTCAAATTTCCTTATATTTAGATTATAATAGTTTTAAGAATCATATATAATACTAAAAAAATAGCAAAAAAATTAATTAAAATTTTTACATTAATGTATTTTTTACTTAAAAAGAAAAGAAATGATTTTTGGAGATATACTACCCCATATATGGCTCATTGCAACCAAATTTTTTTATATTGCTTGCATTTTTTAGCCTTCGGTGGAGATTTTTTTATTTTTTTCAATATTGTTACATGCAACTAAGACCATATAGATTAATGCAATAAAAGTACTAATTGTTGCATATTTTGCCACATATGATTGACTTAATGTAACAATTTATCAAATTGTTGCAAAAATTAGGCTAAAATGAGGAAAAAACAACAAATTTACAATTATTGTCGGAAATAAATTTTCTCAGAATGAGTATCAATATTTCCCTCCACCCCAAAGTTCTAATCCTAAAAAACTAATAAAAATATAAAATATAAAACAAAAACAATGAGACTGATTTAATACTACCTCCGTTTCATAATATAAGTCGTTTTAAGGTTATGCATATATATTAAGATTGCATTAATGATATAAAGTGAAGTACAAATCTACCCTTAATTAATTCTTTTAGAACTCTACATATTTTCTGTCTCTAATTAATTATGTGTCTTGCTATTGGATGATAACTCCTTTTGCAATTTACAATGTATTAATTAATAAGGGCAAAATAGTAAGTTATGAGTATAAATTATGGATAAAAACAAAATGGCTTATATTTTGAAACTTTTTTAAAATTTTAAAGCGACTTATATTATGAAACGAGAGGGAGTATAAAGGAGACTGATTTAGGGTTTAATATAAAAGGGCATAAAAAGAAAAGTAAAAGCATGTTGAAAACCAGGAAAGGAAAAAGATGAAGACAGATAAGAAGAAAAAGGGCTCTGAAAAATAAAAAAGAAACACGGTGAAAAGAAGAAAAAAGCGAGAATGAAAGGAGCGATTTTGACGGAGGAGAGTACTATTTGGAAGAAGAGAAAGATGAGAATGAGGGAAAAACAGATTCTCAGTATGCGTGGGAAGCGATCGATGAAGAAGGAGTTCTTCTTCTACAGGTTTTGACCTCCTTCCTTTCTAATTCCTTTTGACTTTCCAGATTATTGCTCCTTTCCTACTAGTTCCTTGGATTTTGTAGATTTTTATTGATTTTCTACTCTCCTGGGCCATTCGGTGTTTTGATTTCTTTGATTGTTTATTTATTTTTTTATTTGGTTTCTCCATTTTTATTTTGTTTCTTGTTCAGTTCGATTTCTATATCTTCTTAAACCTGTAATCTACTTATTTCTCGATTGAGTTTTAGTCTAATCTATCTTGCTAGGTTTTAGGGTTTTTTTATATTTTTGTCTTGTTTTGATTCTGATTTGGAGAAGATAAATTCCTCTGTGAAGTCGTGGTCCTCTCCTCTTTTATTCTTCTACTTTTTATTTTATTGCCATGGTCGAGACTGGTAAATTTCCCTTATTCATATTCAGGTAATTCCTTCTATGCAGTTTTTGTTTAAGTGTTCTTTTGGGCTGGTGATTCTGTTTATGACAACTCAAATGTGGATAATTTTGTGAAATTTTGATTATTGGTCATTTGGATTTTCAGAATTATCATTTGGTTTGTATCATATTATAAGTTTGAGATATGTAACTGAGGTCAAACACTATTCTTGAAGCTATGGTCCCCTATTCCAGAATGTCTTGAAACTTGCCTGGAGCTACAAACGCAGAATCCCCTTTCAGGTATACACTTAATTTTCCTTCTAATTGGATTTGTTGATTTGATCCTTGTTGAAGAAAACCAAATTTATGTGTGTATATGCTTCTTTTAGGTCTCGATATGGTTGGTTTTCACTTTATTATATTGATAACGATAATGATATGCGATCATTTACCCTGTTTAGCTTTTATCATTGAGCTTATCTTCTGTGTTCCAGTTTTTCTTTATTCTGTTGCATCTAATGTGCTGCTTAAATTCTCTGTTTCATATATTTATTTATCAACTTATGCAATGTATATATATTAATTTTGAAACCCCTTTGAAGTAGTGTAATTTTTTTCAAGCTACGTAAAGTTTATTATCTAACATTCTTTTACATTTCTAACTCAACTTTAAATCATGCAGATTAATATCCGTAACTTGGACAGAGTTCGAAAATTGAAAAGCGCAATGACTAGGTCGACTACTCGAGTTCAGAAAGTATATATAAAATCATGTTATGCTAGCGAAAGAATTTAATGAATATATTTCTCTCTCTCATTCTACATGATTGAATGCATCTTTAATGATCTTATGTTTAGGCTTTTCTCATGATTGTCAATTGGCATGGTAAAAATTCATGGTTCAGGTAAAATCTGGGTATCTTACCAACCTATACATTTCCGTAAACTGCTTAAAAACTTGCTAAGTCGATCAAACTGGTTTGCTTCTTTAATTGTAAAGCATCTTGAGATGGATTTCTCAAAGGCCAAGATAGCATAAGCTTGATAAAAATGGTTTGCTTCTTTCATTGTGAAGCATCCTGAGGGAAATTTTAGTAAAGAACTTTTGTTGAATTCTTCTGGATTTTCGATTTTAGTTTCCTACTTTGAATTTTTATTGTCGATTTTGAAAATATGGCATTCCCTGCGAATTTGTAGTGCCTTTCTCCTTCTGTTCTTCTTGTTTTTTTTTTTATTTTTCTACCTTTATTGGTAAAAAATTTTCCAAAATCTAGACTAGTTTTTGTTATATTGAATTTATAAATTTGTCTTCTTGATATTCTTAAATCGATTGAATTCACTGCCTATAGGTAAATTCCGAGACCCATTTAATCACTAATTCCCATATGATCTGCTGGTGGTGATTGGTTCATTAATTTGTATTTTGATTGCTTGGATCCCTATTTTTTTCTGTTTCTTGTGAATAAT
>CAOJCR011428880.1:0-11157 GCA_948330485.1 Euphorbia neoarborescens | reverse complement strand
TTTAGCACCTTTACCTGATTTGCTTAATTTCATACCACGCTAAACGCGCATCAGTATGCTGCGGGTTGGAAGAGCAAACTCTGCAATTTAGGACTAGGACATATCATTACTCATATTGCAATTTGTTTTCATAGTCCTAGTTGCATTTCTTCACTAACCCCTATCAAGGGAAAAGATATGTCTTCCACTACATTACAATTTGTGGTGGAGCCCCAGAGAATGCTTCCAGGAGTAGGGGTAAACACCCTAGAGTGAGCACGGCATCGGATGATGAAGAGGAAGGAGCGGAGCAATCCGGGGATAAAGAGCAGGACTTTATTGAGGATCGGGAGGAGGATCCAGTAGAAGTAGAGCCTCAAGCTTCGGAGCACATGCCACCAATGTTTGTGGCCACATGGATACTATGATGGAGAGGATGGAGCAGATGCACCTCCATCAGCTCGATTGGAGGCTAGAACAGATGGAACAGAAGTGGATTATGGAGATGCGAGCAGAAGAACAAAGATGAGAGGAGCTCAAATGGCGGCAGAGGATGGAGATGAGGATTGATGATCTCACCCGAGATCAGTGTGACTGGCAGCAATGGACAGATGGCCGACTTGATCGGCTGGAGGACTACTCCCGCCGCCACGGCTAGTGGGGGTATTTTTTCTCCTCTCTCCCATTTTTTATTGCCTTATTTTCCATTTCACTTTTGGGAATAAGTGCAATTTTAAGTGAGGGGTAGGGGAAGATATCTTCCTTCCTCTCTTTTTCATTTATCAAGGTCTGTTATTGTATGTGCTGTTTCTGTGGGTGCATGTTCTGGTATTCTTAGCCGTTTTTGTTTTTGTATGGTCAAGTTATTATGTGTTTGTATGTTAGTATGTGAATGCTGCTGTATTTTACCAAATGGTTTGGGATTATTGCTGGACTATCCCCAAAGTTAGGTCTCAGTCCTTGATTTTCATGATGAATAGTTAAGAATTTCTGGACTTTAATAGGCATGATTAACCTATTTAGTGCCAATAAGCTGGTCCTTGAGCTTTGTATCGTTTGTTTAATTGGAAGGATGATTTTTCATGTAGTGGTTCGACATTCGGAGCCCAGTTTTATGTTGTAAATTCTGATAGTGATTAGGAACCCCAGATGGATAACATAACCGCTACCCTATACATGTAAATTTACTTGAGTGACAAAAAATTTTAGCCTAAAAAGACCAACTCACATCGGTCTTTATCTTTTCTGTGAGATAATCATACATACATATGCAAGATCATGGAACCTAGCATTTGTCTTGCACTTGGCATTAGTAAGGACTTAATATATGGAGACCCTTAGGTGTAACCACACTTACACACACTGCACCTTTTTGTATAATGTTAACCTCTTTGAACCTAACATTTAGAACCCTTTATTTAAGCTTTAGCCTTTTCTTTTCATGAGCCATATTACAAGGCAAACGCCTTAAAGCTACAAGCCCAAATCCCTTCAGTAATAACTTTCCCTTTGACCTATCCACCCCTCGATTCCAAGTTCATTTTTGGCTATGAATATCAAATCTCTAATTCTGGGTAGGAACTTCAAGATTGCGCATAATTCTGTCACGTTTTCTTTGTGTGATCTTCCAAAAAAAAGGATATACATATAGCTCTTTCTTTGTTCTGTGATTATTGCTTCTTGTGTAAATAAATCAGCAGCTATTCTTTAATTGGGGTGGGTTTCTTAATACACAAATTCGTGTGTATTTTGGGGTATATCGGTACCTAAATCATTATCTTTTCCCAAATAGTTACAAAACTCGCATTTCGCTGTGCTTTCCCTGTTATCTCTTGAGATTCAAACCTCTCCATTTCTTTGCTCTGAATCTGGGTTGTGTTTTGTGAATTAGTGTGGGATTCTACCGTCTTTTCTGTTCTCGTTTCTTTGTCTCTTTATTTAGTTGCTGATGAGTATCTGTTGGGAATTCGTGATGTCTTTATGTTTCTGTGTGTACCCGTGACTAGCCAAATTCTGTTATACAACTTGGATAGAGGGGTTGTAAAACCTAAAATGACTTTTGACAAACCTTGCCCTGAACCACTAACTTTACAAGCCGAAAAGGTTCTCTGATTTTGTCCTCTTTGCTAATGACTGTGCTAGGATTGTCATTAGTTTTCCATGTGATGTGTATATGTATGATTATATGAGAGATTTCTAGAATACACCCAGTCATGAGAGCATTTTTAAGCGAACACTTGGGAGGATAAATTTCGGTTATATAG
Organism: Euphorbia neoarborescens; assembly: GCA_948330485.1. Lineage (NCBI taxonomy): Eukaryota > Viridiplantae > Streptophyta > Magnoliopsida > Malpighiales > Euphorbiaceae > Euphorbia > Euphorbia neoarborescens. The sequence continues at coordinate 8,914 of CAOJCR011428880.1, read as the reverse complement.
ATCCTAAACGTCCCTTTTCGTTTAAGAAATTTAGACCTGAAAGTGGGTGTCTTATAAGAGTTGTTGTCTGCATGCATTTCATATGACTCTGATAATCTTGATGCATGTTTGGGGACTGGTGAATTGGTATGGTTAAACTCATAATGAGTTTTCAAATGAAAGTGAACATTGTTGTTTTGAGTTTTGAGTTATTTGCTTGGGGAAAAGCAAGATCTTAATTAGGAGGAGTTGATGAGGTCGGGTTTGACCTCATCTTTTCACTCTATTTCTGATATATTTGGTGAGGTTTTTGCAGGATTCTCGTACTTGGTTGTCGTGTTTTGTGTGTTTTTTAGTGTTTCAGTGTTTATCAAGTTTTTTGTTAGTTTGCGGTGTTTAGTTCGCTTTTCTTCTTGTTCTGCGCGTTAGTTTGCGGTGTTTAGTTCGCTTTTCTTCTTGTTCTGTGCGTTATTTATTTTGTTCTTATTCGTTGATGCCTTCACGGGTATTTCTGTGTGCTTATGGACAGGATCAAGGTCGAGATTCCCAAAATCTGTGCAAAGAGGCGCTTAAAAGAGATTTTGTAAGAAAACAAAAGGCACAACACCACTTTGAGGACACAACACGAGTTCGTGTAGCAGAGCCAAACTCATCTAGAGTAAACCATGACATTCAGAGGCAGAACACAACTTGGATTGAACAACTCGACTTTGTGTAGCTAAGGCCAACTCATGTAAGGTGAACCATGACATCTAGGGGAGTTACACGACTTCGTGTAGCCAGAACACGATCTCGTGTAAGTGTTGTGCAGCATGATTTGAAAACTCAACTACACGACTTAAAAGAAGAACATGAGTTCATGTAGCAGAGCCAAACTCGTGTAAGCCTGCAGTTGCCATCCAGGAGAGCTACACGACTTCATATAGCCATTACATGAAGTCATGTAGCATGTCAACTTTTATAAAGAGTTCTATTATTTCAGGATTTTTATTTCCGGATTGGGGAGGAATATAAATAGAACTTTTTGTATTAGGGTTTCTTTATCCAGTACATCTGTAACTTTCTCTCCACCTCTCTAGAACTCGATTTTTTGCTGTAACGAATATTTTTCTACAACTTCACTCTAGTTTTGGAAGATTTTCTCCATTATTTTACTTTCAGCAGTCGAAGTCCGGTTATTGGTACAATAAGGGCTGTTCTAACTCTTTTTCTGTATTGTTTAACTAGTTGTGAATCATAACCGTATTGCAATTTAATTGGTTCATTATTGTTCTCTTCATCTTCGATTCTTTTTATTCATAATTAATCGTTGAATGGTGTATATTTACACTTGTTTATTTAATCTCGTACTTCGAACGGATTTAGTCTTCTAAGTTCATATAAGCCGGTCTTACTAGGTTTGACACCCTGAAAATCATAGGGAAGTGACAAACCCATGAAGTTATGGACCTTTAGTTTCTGAACCCCGCAACTAGTGCTACCATAGAAAACGGAGAAATAGGCTAGAGGCTCATAAATCTAGGTTTACGAGATTAGTAGATTTGCTTGACTCACTCTTCACCTGTTAATTAGGGTTTATTATTAATCGAAGTTTCACTCCACTACATTCCGGGAAAGTTATAGGGTCTGGATCACCTTAATTAGGTTTAGTTTAGATTTAGCGTAGTTTATCTCCATTATTTATTTGCTCAAACAGCTAAGATACCAAGTAGATCGGTGCTTGCAGTATAAATCCCGTGGATTGATACCTAGACTCTACCAGATTATTACTTGACATCGACGGGGTACACTGCCCGTGAAAGAGACGTATTTAAGTGTATACTTGAGCGCCGTCAATAACCCCACTCACCAATTTTCTAAACCAACTTTCAATTGCTTAAAAAATGAATATTTTATATTATATCCTTTTAATATTATTTAAAACGTATTTTATACCTTTTTTAAAAAAAATACAACCCCACTCACCAATTTTACAAACCAACTTTCAGTTACTAAAAAAATGATTATTTTATATTTTATCCTTTTAATATTAATATTTAATATATAAAACTTATAAATGCAAAAAACAAATCATGTTCTTCAATTAACAAAAAAACAGAAACTCCTTACACACAATTATCTACACCTCCTATATTCCATGCCCACTACAAATATCTATCTCACTTCAACACAACCGCATTATGATTCATTCTCAGTGTTAGTGTTATCGTAATCCGCACATGCTTAATTTTGTAGTTGATCCTGTTCTTTGATCGGAAAATTGAAAAATGAATATGAATCCTCATTCACAATCGCTACATTAAATTGATTTGAAGGAGGATATATTACAAATAATGCACTGTTATGTCTTCGTCCCTGTTTGATTAACATGAAGAGTATTCAAGAACTCTCATCTTTTTCTATATTTCATCGATTATTGTATTCCATTTTTTTCAAACTTTAAATATGAAATCAACAATCAAACGTTAAGTATGAAATCAACATTGATATTTTCTGTTTTGTATGTCATGTATCAAAATTCTTTACAATTGTTGTATGTTCACTTATTCTGTTATGTATCATGTGATTTATCCCCCTCTGGATTATATCATTTGTTTATTCTTTTTCTTAGCATGCATGCATTTTTTTCCAATAATATGTATTTTTGTGGAAGCAGTATAGCCATACATAGTATTTGAAGCAATGAGGCTAAGTGCTATATAAGAAGTTCTCGAGAAAAAAGGAACCATGCTTGAAGTTCTTAAACAAATTATGTGATCGTATAAATTTTCTACTTGAACAAAATATTATCAGTTAACAAAGCATATAAATACGTACAACGGATTACTTAAATACAATAATAAAACAACACAAAAACAAAAATTATGCATATTAATTAAAACAATGGTATATTCACTTAATAATATATATTATTTTTCCATATTTACAATAATTACCTATTATAACCAATATTCAGTTATTTTAATGTACACTATTAACAGAACTTGCTCTAACTCAAACACAATATCACGAATTGAATTAATATCAATTAATATCAATTATGTATAAAATTAACAATATCAGAATTTGGATAAAAAAACTTTTCACATTTTTTAAATATAAATTTTTTTCTGGAATAACTAAAAACTGAAATAAAAATACAAGTAAAAATTTTATATTCATAAAACAAAAAGGGTAATGAATAATTGTTAACTATTTTGTATTATTATTATTTACTTTACTATCAATAATAATGGTATAATTTTTCTACTTGAACATAAGTTTAGCAGTTGACAAAGCATATAAACATGTACAACAAATTTTTTAAATACAATAATAAAACAACACAAAGACAAAAATTATGCAAATTTTCAAATTAATGTTATAATAATTACATTTAGAGCTAATACTTACTTTAAACCAATGCAACGGTCCATTTTTACTATTAGAAATAGGATACTCTTTAAGAAGATAATTAGTCAAATAATTATTTAGTATACTCAACTGAAAATAATTTTGTATATGCAACAAATCAAATAATAGTTTCATCATATTCATACTTAAAAATAATACAATTTTATATTTGAAATCCATATAGTATTTATGTGAGACATGGTCAAATCTTAGCGATGAGTTTAACAAATAATGATGTACATTATAATTGTTTTTTAATTGAAAGTGGAGGCCCTCAAACTAATATTAGGGCAGGGCATCCCAACTAAGTTTGCACCCCCTGGAGTCCTAAAAAAGAGAGAGGGGCTCAAAATATTATTAATAGAGAAAGAAAAGCATACAAGAAACTTCAAGCAACAAAGCGATCACTCTCGCGTATAACAAAATCATCAGAAACAAAAGTATTGACAAAAGAATGATGGGATGATCACCAATGATCACCATTTGACACTCTAAATCTGGCCAAAAAATCTGTTGCCTTATTTCCTTCACGGTAGACGTAAGTCACCACTACCTACATTCCATGAATTCTCCTAAGGCACCTGTACCAATCATCTTAAAGGACCAAGGGACATTCTTGCACCGATTTTGAAACAGATTAACCACATACATAGAGTAAGATTCTACCCATAGCTTCGTCCAACCAAACATATAGGCTTTATTGATTGCAAAAATAAAGGCTGCTAATTCAGCTTCAAAAGCAAAGACAGATTGTATCTGAGCTGAAAATGCACCATGCTGAAAACCCCGATGATTCCAGAAAATGCCACCATAACTAGCTGAACCAGGAAACCAAGAGCAGAACCATCCATATTAACTTTATACCAGCCGATAGGGAGAGGTCTCCAATGAACAGCAATGACCTATGGATTTCGTCGAGGAAGAATGCGAAGTTAAGATGTTTGAGGATTGAGAAATCCTGAATGGCAATTGTACAGCCAATCCCGAAAAACTCAACATCCTTCATAGCTTTCCATAGCAACTGGAGACCATGAGAAACATTTGGAACAGTTCCATCAGAAATTACAACGTTTCTCATATGCCAAATAACCCAAAAAACTAATATAACAGCAATATTCCAAACAGCCATATCTTGGGTGCTACACCAAGTCTCCAAAGCTTTAAGAATGAGCTGGGAGAATCCTGCATCCTTAATTATTTTATGACCAAAAACACCTTCAAGGAAGGCCCAAAGATAAGCTGTAAATTTACAATCCAAAAATAGATGGTTGAGGTTTTTAGCCTGACAAAGACAAAGAGAACAGCGAGAGGCTAAGTAGAATCCTTTAACTTTTCAATGATGATCGGTGGTCAAGTACCCATGAATAACTTTCCAGCAAACCAACGAACGTGATGGTGGAAAATAATGTTTCTAAATAAATTTAAATGAATGTGTGCTAACACTATGGGAATTACATAAGATAGAGTAAGCGCTTAACTGTGAATTTTCCATCAACTGAAGAAGTCCAATAACACTTATCAGGGATCCCATCTTCCAAAAAATTAACTTCCGAAAGAGATTTTATTACCTCAGATGGCATTCTCAAAGGTAACGTCCATCTATTATCAGTCCTGAAGTCTGTTACAGTGCTTGAGCAAGCACGATGTTTTGATGCCGGGATTAAAAGTCAATCCGCGAAATTGGGTTGCATCCAATGATCATGCCAAAGACTCAGTTGAGAATTATTGCCTATAAACCAGCCAATACGCTTAGAGACAAAATTAAACATCGGTTTACAAGAGCTCTAAAAAGAGGAGGAGATAGGAAGATCCTGAAAAGCTCTAGATGGATGATAGAACCTGGAAACCATTCACCGAATAGAAAATGAATTTCTATCGTTGAAAAATTCCCAACATAACTTGGCATTCATGGATTGGTTCAGAATTTTCAAACGATTAATGCCCAAACCTCCATTAGCAATCGAATTACAACTTTTTTGCCATGGAACAGAAACTAGTTTACGGCTTGATATTGAACTAGCCCGAACAAAATTATGAATAGCTCTATCTAGCTCCGAGATCAGAATTTGTGGCCAGAGGTAAACTGAAAAAGAATGAAGAAATGATCCTTGAATAGTCAAATTTTCTAACATGACCCAGCCAGCCATTGATAAAGAAGATCCTTTCCAACCCAAGAATTTGTTCAGAATTCTATCCGCTATAAGCTGTAACTACACATTTTGAGGAACACCTTTAAAGAGAGGGACACCCAAGTACGAGAAAGGTGCATTAAGAACATGAACACCCAAACTAGTAGCTAACTAGAGAGCTCTAGTGCGAGGAACCCCTTTACCAAAAGTAAACTGATGTTTTAGCCCAATTTACCAACTGACCAGAAATTGTAGCATAAAATTCAAAGATGTGTTTTAAAAAATCTGAAATTACGCTTTGTAGCTGTCCCAAAAATAACAACATCATCAACATACAATGGATGGGATGGGAAATCAAAGAAGTAGAGTAAAGCATTGGCTAAAACGTTCCATTTTCAGAATATTGATAGAGAGCAAGATTAAGAAATTCTTCTACAAGGCAAAATAGAAGTGGGGATAGAGGATCTCCTTGTCGCACTCCCCTTGAATAACAAAAATAACCAGAGACTTTACCATTAATCATAATGGAGATGCGACATGAAGAGAGGATCTTAAGAACCTAATCTCTAAATTGAAGACAAAACTCGAAACCTTCAAGAACATCAAGGAGAAAGCCCCAGTCAATTATATCAAATGCTATTTTAATGTCAACCTTAAGAGCTATGCAACCACCAAAGTGCTTCATGTCTAAAACATTAATCCCTTCAGAAGCTAAAGCTACACAATGAGAAATATTACGACCTTTGATGGAACCAAACTGATGGTCATCAATGATGTGTGGGGCAACTAAACTCAAACTATCTGCTAAAATTTTAGTAATGATTTTGAAACAAAAATTAGAGTAAGCTATAGGTCGAAAGTCCTCTACTTTCACTGCATCCTTAACTTTAGGATTCAAAACCATGATACTAGAATTAAGTCCAGTTGTTAACTTACCATGTTTGAGAAACCACCAAACACACTAACAAACATCAGCTCCCACAATGTCCCAATAAGCCTGAAAAAATTTCCTGTAAAACTATCAGGGGTTGGGGCACAATTACCTTCCATGGCTGAGACAGTTGCACGAATTTCAGCTTCAGAAGCTTTGCAAGTAAGCATGGAGTTCTCTTCTATAATAACAAGAGATGGAACAAAATTCCGGATAGAATCAGCATTTGCAATAACAAAGGGAGAAGCACGGAAGAGATCACTATAATAATCAACAGCATGAGCCATAATACGGTCATTGTGACGATCCGACTTATTAGTATATGTATTGGCGGAAACAATACACAAAGTTGGATCATCAAAAATGCGGAAAATTTAAACAGTTTTAAAATAAATAAATTGATAAGTAACATTTATTTGAATATATAAACTTATAGTTCAACTAAAATTCAAAACTAAAAGTTCATGCTTAACTTATTACATAAGCATCCCTAACAACTCTCCACTCGAGCCCTATGTATAACAGCAATCAGCAAGTCACACATCATCTCCGAGACCTAAAAAAATACTTAGTGACAAGTAACTAAACCGTCCATACACAAATGCTCAAAATTAAATACAAGACAAATGACGGGCAAAAAGAAAAAAAATAAATTTTTTGAATAAAACAATTTAAGTAGTACGAAGAACATAAACAAAAATAAATAATTTCATAATACGTATCAAAAATAAATAAATTCTAAGAATCATAAATTCAATAAAGTAATAATTTATAAATACCAATTATTTAATAAAATGAGTGAAGCTTGTAATCCATAAAATAGGTCAAGTAAACATAAACATAATAAAACAAATATTCTGAAAATAATAAACTCGATATCATCAAGTGGCATTGGAACAAACTCTTGGGGAAAAAGACTGCAGTCCCCGAATTCCATGGTGGAAAAAACCGCAGTCCTCCCAAAATAAATATCAATAATATCCAAGAATGGCCAAACTCTCCCATAGACAAAGGAAAAGACCGCAGTCCCCCGCCCAATGGGAATGACAACAAATCAAGACAATCCACGCGGAAAGACCGCAGCCAAGTGGATCTCTCATTTACAGAGAAAAAGACCGCAGCCCCTGCCTAATGAGAATGTCAATAAAAAAGGGATAGTGATGTCTAATTGTCAGAAAAGACCGCAATCGGACAATTACCAATAGCAACAAAACCATAAAGAGTCCAAAACCAATTCAAATCGATCGTTCAAAAGGTGTCACTATGGACTTACCCTCAAATCCAACTCAAATCCAAAAGCATTCAAAGATCAAGCTTCAAGAATACAAGTTCGTTAATAAAAATCAATATTCACATTTTAAAATCCTTTTTGGCCGAAAACTCCATGAACAATCCTCAACTTTAAATAGCAATAACATAGTCTACCTATAATGGCAGAAATAAAAGCCATAAAAAAATTCAAATTTGATCATAATTAAAGTTACATACACATATCAATCATAAAAACCCAGTTTTGCACAAAAATATAAACTTTAGTTTTGAACAAAATAAAGATACACACATTTCAAATGAAACCCAAAAACATACTTTTCACCTAAAGAAAACAAATTGGACAGATTTCATAAATCAAGTTCATCGATAATTTCGAGCATCGAAACTGCAGAATATGCCAAAACTTTCTTCTAAACATATTTAGATCTATATCTTAGGAATCCACATCATCATGAATCATCCAAATTGGAGTTATACAACGAAAGAAAACTCAAAAATACAGAAGTACATACAATCTGTAAGTTTTAGAAAACAGAATCTGAAACTCAACTTCGACTTCACGTTTCAATACGATAACCACCGAATTTGACAACACTTTCCTCTAGAAATTTATAACCCTATGTCTCAAGATTTCACAGGATTTGGAATCACTCAAATCCGAGTTATACATCGAAAGAAAACTCAAAAATATAGAAGGTCGTACAAGCTGTAAATTTTTCAACAAAACTCAAGAAAATCACCATTTTCACCAAATAACATTACACAATTCGACCATGCATTAGAACTTATACGAAATTCAAAATTTCAACATAAAACCCTAGTCATGCATTCTATACGTAATTAAGAACATAAATGGATGGAAAATTTAGTTACCTCAAGAGCAAAAATCGAAACTAGCAAAGAGAGAATCCAAAAAGGTGGAAAGAATGTCCCAAGAACTTAGTTTGATATCACCCTCACAATGGCCGAACAACCTAACTAAAGCATTACAAAGAATACTCAAAATTTTCTTTAATATGTCTAGGCCGAAAATAAGAATGAAAGAGAGAAAGACTAGTTACTTCAATCAATTTGAAAGGAAAACACTTAAGAAAGAGTATAAGAGCCGAAAGAATGAGGGGAAAGAAATTCCCTTAGAGAAGCCGAATGCTATAAGAGAAATACTCCCACAATATACTTTAAAGAATCACTCAACTCCTACTTTAGTATG
>CAOJCR011428550.1:0-17707 GCA_948330485.1 Euphorbia neoarborescens | reverse complement strand
GGGCTCCTTGGTTTCTTCAATTCCTCTCTCTATAGTAAGTGAATATCTCATTTCTTTTGTATTTAAGTTTGATTCATTTGATTTAGATTATGTTTTGATTTTGGGTTTTTGGGTTATATTTTGAATTTATGTTTCCATAAACCTTAATGTGTGTTTCGAGTCATTGAATTTGGATTTTTAGTTTGGTTTAATTGATTGATTTTGAAATTGGTTTTATAAAAATGGACATTTGGTATTTGTTATGAATTTTGATAGTTGTTTATTTGTTTTGGATGATAAATTTGGATTTGAGTGATTAAATTTTGAATATTGATTATTAAGGAATTGAATCATGGTGATTTTGATTTTTGAAGTTTAGTGAAATTTCTGAGGTTAATTGTTAAAGTAAAGAATTGAGTTAAAAGTGGTGATTTTGATATTTATAACGTTGTTGGAATTATAATGTATGGATTTTGATATGAGTCTTTGGATAATGTATTAATGTTTTGATTAAGGGAATTGCATTGTATTTCATTTGGATTATGAGATTTGAAGTAAGTATAACTTGTATTAATTTTGTTTTGATATATGTTTTTAGTTGAAATTTAAAAAAAATGGTTTTATCCATCCATCCATATGTTTCCTGTTTGAAGACCTGTGTATATGGAAGAATAAGACCATATTACATGTGTCTAAAGACCTGTTGGATATGGCAATAAGCTGGATTGCTTTGATAAGACCATACACTATGATAGGCGGTTAATAGAGATCTCTATATTATAATTGTGATTTGTTGATTTCTGTCGTATCAAATGTGATAGGCAATTATGCTTTATGTATTGATTAAAGACCTATCATAAGTTGATAGGCATAATTGTGTAATGTTTCAGGATGGATGATCGGTTTTAAATACATTGCAATGTGATTTGAGAAAGTGAACGATGATTTTATAAATTGGTTTATTAATTTCTTTGAAGTTTTGATTTCAAAGTTTATATTTGATTTTTATTGATTTTAAGTTTTTGATAAGCAGTGGGTTTATGAAATTAGTTTTGAAATGAGCAAGTAATTTTTTTTAGTTGTTTTATTATATTCACTTACTGAGTCGTTATTCTCACGTTTGTAGTGTTTTAAACATTTTTAGGAAAGGAGCTCGGGTTTAGTAAGAAAAGGCTAGACAGATGTTCGGTCGAAGGCCACAGGAAGTTCTCGAAGAAATTGTTTTGTTCTAGTTTATTTTTATTTATATTTTTTGTGTTCAAGATTTTTTATTTGTATTAAAGTTTTCTCGATTTTCAGAAGGAATTCTTATTGGATTGTGAATCCAACTAATTTGTTTTATTTGTTTTAAAGTGGTTTTCATATTTTTTTGTGAGAATCTACTTCAACATAGCAAGTTGTTGGAGAGAATTCTCTTGCGTAACACCCTACCCTGTGCGTTTTAGGGTAGGGGTGTTACAAATAGTTTGTAGATGGGAAAGCCTACGAGATCCTTAACAATTAAAAAAATATGTATCAAGATAAAGCAAGGCGGTACCTAATAGTGAAGACATTATGTTTGTGTAGGATGGCTGTTAGGACATCTGTGAGAACTCCTGTGCTAAAGATGAAAGGGTGCGTGGATGCACTAGACCGATTTGGCACACCCATTCCATAAAAACTCGCTATGGACATCATTTTGAGGTCACTTCCTAAATCTTATAATAAGCTTATTGTCAATGTCACATGCAAGGCATGGATAAGATAATACCAAATCTTCAAGTTATGTTGAAGCTGGTGGAAAAGTTGATTAGGAAGGCTAAGGAAGTTCTGAAAGGGTGAACACCATAATGGCAAGGGAAAGGACAAAGCAAAGCCAAAACTAAAGCCCAAAACGATAAGGCTAAAGCTAAGGCCGTTGGTGCTATGGACATATTTCATAGTTGTGGAAAGAAAGGACACTGGAAGAATAATTGTCTAATGCTCAAAAGGGAGTATAAGAAGAACTAAGTCGGTGGTTTTTGTATTTATGTTATTGAGATTCAATGGCTATTTCCATGTCCTGGGTTGTTGATATTGGTTGTGGTTCTCATATCTGTTGTAACGTGTAGAAACTAAGAAATATATGATTACTAGCATCTGGCAAAGTAGATCTTCGAGTAGAGAATGGGGCAAAAGTCCAAATTCTCGACATCAGAGAACATCACTGGAAGATTCCTAGTGGCACTAGTATAAAAATGTGCTATGGCAAAGGTTTTTTATGGGTTTTGACAACGGTTTTGTTCGATTGCCTAAACCTCGATTGCCATAGCATTAAACGAAAAGGCAATAGGCATTTAACCATTTCCTTTTATGTAGTAAAGGCAACGGTTATTGTTGACACAGTTGCAGTAAGTACTAATTTTGGTTCCCTAAAGATAAAATTCGAAGGGGTTTAGGCAACGATGATATGTTGCAATCGTTGCCTATTTTTTGTAAGGGGAACGGTTCCCTTTAACAACTGTTCCCTTACATCTATTTAGGAAATGGTTGTCAATAAGAACTGTTGCCATATAATGTGCTACCTATAAAAAATCGTTAGTAATACACCAAAACCAAATAAAAATGTGGAAAAGGGGTACAATCACCTAATACATACAAAATCTATATGCCATGACAATTTATAATATTCATAAATTAAATAAAATAAACACATCATATGACCTAACTAAAAATCTACAAAGTAAATAATAGTTAAGCAGTCCTAAACATGACAATCTCAAAATTCGGTTAACTTTGGAATTATACTTTCACACAAGGTAAAAAGATGGCATAACAATTTTTGGATTTAAAGAAAATAGGTTTGGCTCAAATTACAAACATTACATATGAAGTGGGTAGGTTATTCCAAGATATATGAATATCCCATTCATATGGTTACTAACAAATAGTCTAAAATTTTCCACATGAAATAATATGAATTAAAACATTAATATGGAAAGAATGAAAAGAAAAACAAAAACGAGAAATAAATAAGGGATAATTATATAAAAAACCATTATAGTTTACCACTTTTGCACAGACAACCTCTGTGGTTTAGTTTGTTAGAAATAAAAGCCTGAGGTTATATATTTTTACAAATAAAACCCTTGTGTTTAGTTTGTTACAAATAAAACCCTTATGGTTTACCTCTTTTGCGAATAAAACCCCTGTGTTTTTTTTCTTACAGGTAAGTACAAAAATATGATGTGGCTGCAGGATTTATTTGCAAAATAGGCAAAGCTCAAAGGTTTTATTTGCAAAAGAAGTAAACCACAAGGATTTTATTTATAACAAACTAAACACAGGGGTTTTATTTGCAAAAGAGGTAAACCTTAGGGTTTTATTTGTAACAAACTAAACTACAGGGGTTTTCTTTGCAAAAGTGGCAAACCACAAGGGTTTTTTTATATAATTATCCCAATAAATAAATATGCTTAAAAATATAGAAAAATATTCATGAGATAATATGAAAGAAATCATGAATAGAGGAGGAATGCAAATAAATTAAAATGGGAAGAGATTAAATTATGGAATTTTGGAAAAAAGTGAAAAAGCTTAATTTATTTTAATAAAAAGCTTTTGGGGAGTTATGGAACAAATGCGTTAAAATCTCAAATCCCAAAGGAGAAAATACAACAATAATAAATCCCTAATTAACCTTTATTGAATTATATTGAGATTCCAATAAATATTTGACTTTATAAGCCAAAAGAGGGCAATCCCTAATTCAATATCTCAGTTAAAATCATTGGGAATAAATGTGAAGATTTTTATTATACTATTTTGATCAAAGATATGCCAAAATGTTATAATTAATCTTTTAAACAATAAAATGAAAACTCTTAATATTAAAATATTATTTAGTCCTAAATTAAATGAAAAGGGTGAAGAAATAAGAAAAAAATAAAAAGCAGAGCACAAATATACAATGCACCCAAAAGAAATAAATAAATTAAATGACAGAGTTTTTGGTTCTTCAGATTACCTCGATAGAGCTATTCCAAATGCTTAGGGGTGGATCCTAGATTACTTTGAGAATCTAAATGCCTTTGATAATTGGAATAGTTTTTTAGTATTTTAGTGTTTATTTTTGCACAATAGAGCAAATTTTCTCCCAAAATTTCTGTCCCCCCAAACTGAGGCAAGACATTTTTATAGAGTTTTTGGCTGAAAAAATCGAATCGAATGGGTTAGAAAGATGCACTGATAGGGTCAAAGATGAACCAGTTGGCTCATCTTTTAGATAATAATTATCTGGAATAGTGCCTACTTGAGCTGGTCGGGTCATATTTTGACTCTGTCCGTTCAAGTCCTTTTAGACCACAAGTGTTTACCTAATCTGTTTAGACTAGTTGGGTCAACTTAACCTAGCTGGCTCAACTCAAATTGAGCCAACTAGGTTAAGTTAAGGAGGAACCAGCTGGAGTTAAGCTAGTCGTCTCAACTAGAGGAGCCAGCTGGCTCAACTCGTCATCCAACTTGTTTGAACCCGCTGGGTGGACGATCGGACCAACTGGTTGACCGAATATTTGCCATTTTGTTCTTTACTGATTTTTTTATGATTTTTTTGATAAGTTAAAGACTTATTGTGATTTTAAGGGTGCAAAGATCAATTTGGATTCTCTAAGCAACCTTGTCAAAATAAGGTAATATATACTTTCATCATTAGAACCGGACATCCCATGCTCACATATGCCTATTCCCATAATTGTTAAAACAAAATCTAAAACTTAAGTTGAGATGATAAATAAAGATTCAGTGTGTTTATATAAACAAATTCTTGCATATTTTAAGAAACTCATATGAATAAATTTAAAAATGAAATGAGCATAGGCTCAATTTCATATTTGTTTTTTGCATGCTTTATAGCAAAATATGTACAAATGAATTCTATTACTTCATTTGTAAAGATTGATAAATAATTAGTCAAGTGACATGAAAACAAAAGCATGGTAATTTTAGTGTAATTGGGCATGAATGTATCATACTGAATATGAAAAATATTAAATTTTGCCATTTTTAGGATATTGACATACATAATACATAATAACATATATAAACATATAAAATTCCCATACACTTGAAGGATACAATGCCCTCATTGTGCAAACATATAACTTAAAACATAAAACATAGAAATGGAGAGGAAATTTAACAAAAGTTAGAAAAAACCTCAAAGACCTGGAAATTGAAGAAGAAGCAATTTACAGGCATAGTGGCCTCAAAATGGAAACTTGAGTATAAATAATTACCAAAATGTATTTATCAAACTGATCTAGTATAATAATAATAACATATAGCGCCGATACAAAAACATATCGTTTTATATATATACAAATGTTTGCATGTAAATTAGATAAAAGTATACCAAAATCTTAGTTATTCAGTTTCCCAAGAAAATAAAATTTTTTATTACTCTATCTTTAGCATACTTCCCCTAGACTTAAAGATTGTTGATAAGGTGTAAAAGGTCACTTTTTACCTATATTGCATTGGTTTAAATACATGTGTTTTGGGTAATTTTACTAGTTAATTTGTGTTGTTTTGTAGTAAATGACCTCAAATTAATTGAATTAGGAACTCTGATGGAAGAAATGGAAAAAGGAGTGAAAATGGATTAAGGAGACAAAAAATGGAAGAAAATGAACAAAAAAAGAAAGTTAATATAGGTTGGCACATGCCTATTGTGCCAGTGATACGGCTAGCATGTCATGCAACACACGAGCTTAGCAATTGAAGGCTTGTGCCATGCACGTCAAGATCGTAAAATCTGTAGGATACACCTATGAATGGTCTGTTTGATAGGTAGAGATTTATCTTGGCCATAACTAGCCTGTGAAGTGCCCACAACTGGCACATTTTCTTGGAAGAGAGTTTACGTTCCCATGACTGGCTTACATCATGTCTTCAGGTGAGTATCCTCCTTAGATAGAGACTTATCGCAATCTCGACGTGTCTTCTTGTGCCCGTGACTCATTATGGATGAGTAATATGCTGGGAAGTGTATCATAACACACACCTATCTAGGGCATCCAGCCATCGATCATCATGTTTATCCATCTCCAACGGTCGAATCACTATTCTAATCCACTTCTAACCAATCAGAATTCAATAAATCTTCAGTAGAATCCAATAAACATCTCACAATTTGTGTAAAAATTATGTAGAAAATGAATATATTTTACTTACATAATTTGACATATTTTTGTGCAAGAATCTAAGAAAGATTTTCTATTTTTATTTTTTGTAGGATCAAATAGAAAGAACGAGTAGTATTTAGGTGTTTTCTTATCTGTCCTATATGCACTTAAATTCTTACAAGGAAATTCTACAACCAATTCATTTTTTGTAATATTCTTCTCTATTGATATTTTATGAATTGTTTTTGTATGTTCAATAGTCCTAGCTAGATATTTAATACGTGTCGATATTCCTACCAAGGAAAATTTTGAGATTGATAACATAACGATAACGAATTAAAGTTTTACAAACTTTAGTTCGGTGGATGTTTCAGTTTCGGGTAATGTAGGAAAATTAATAATTTAACTTTTTTCACATTATATTCATGTATGATGGAATTTTGTATATATATTTATCTTTGATTGCTTTATATTTCAGTAAATTATTTTCACAAGTATGTCTTTAGATACCTTGCCCGTGATATATGCATATGGAACATAGTTGTTTTTATCCGTTAAAGGATAAGAAATATATTACATATGCTTAAGTCGAAGAATGAATACATGTTGAGTTTATATTTTTTAATCACAAAATACGAATTTTGCATGTTGAAGTTCATAAACAATCTTTTGGAATTTGTCTACGAATTTTTTTTAAGAGAATAGTTCCTAAAGCTAAAGTCTAGAATGCCACTTTTGTACTATAAGATGATAAATATGTTGATCAATATTCATGTAACAAATTAAAGGACAATTATTATGTATGTTTCATGCAAAGTATAATTTATGAAGTAATAATTGTACATTCGGATTAAGTTATATTCATTTTATATAAAATAAACTTACATTTATATTCCATCTCTAAAGCCATTCTGAGTCCAATTGTCCATTTCAGCTTGGGACTTCCTTTTCTTATAGGAAAGCTACTGGGTATCTGAAAGTGGATTCATTCTTTCAAGGTACATCTGAGGTCCATAAAACTGCATTTATGTGACTATATGATATTTTAGCGCATATGCATAAAGTATTTAATCCAGATTATAATTTTTATTTTATTGCCTTTATTTTGGATATTTTTACCCTCTTTCCTTTTATTTTCTTATTACTGACTTGTCTCTATGAATAATCGTATCATAATTTTAGATAGTCATGCTACTATCCCGTATAGTCACGCGACTATTACCTATGACAAGCGACTATCTTCCTGTTGAAATATAATAAAGGCTAAATTTATGATTTTCTACACCTGCTTATATAAACTAAATTAAAATATTCCCTATGACTATCCAAATAATTTCACTGACCCCAATAGGTGCACGACTATTTCTAATGGTTTCCTATATCAATGAATATGAATTTCCCTTATTCACTCTAGATAGAATCCCTGATTTTTGTTGCTTCATAAATTATGACCTAGATCAACAAGTTTTAGAGAAGAAAACTGAGCCTTAAAGCTTATTAGGAAATAGTTCAACGATGAAACATCTATATTTCCTAATAGCCAACTCATAAATCTACATGTAAATTTAGTTTAAAACTGAGCCAGTAATTTTTATGATAAAATAAATTTCTAGTTATAAACAACATTTTAAACCATATTCTAGGTTTAATCAGTAATCTGTATGACCTCAAGATATTGTGATTATCCTAGCCCATAACTTCCTTCCAGCATCTGTTTAAGACCAAGGTGTTTGGACTACCCTTTATTTTGCAGGTTTAGATGTATGTTTGGGATTTTATAGGTTTCTTATATTTTTTTTTATACTTTAGGGTTTCTGCATGCCAATTCTCTATTTTTATTTGATTATGCATTCCAACAGTATATGATTTAATTGTCTTAAATTGTATAATTTATTTATTTATTTATTACTTTTTGCATGTATGATAATAAAAAATAGCTTAAATTAAAAATTGGTAATCCACATTGTATGATGTATTATACTTCGTCTACATCTGTATTTAAGGTAGTTTATGAAGCTTTATTATCCCGATCTCTAGAGTGTTATGCTGAGCTAATGTCTGGTATGGCATATACCGCGAATTAATTTCCATTACAAGCTTGAGGGAGTAGTAACTCCAAATATTGCTCAAGTGATTTTTATACACGATGGGTCTTTTTAGCGATCCATATTTTCAGCACTTGATTTTTTCCTGATCAAAATCTTGCCCTACCTGGCCAAGCCTCGTGGCCCCACAGTCTTTCTATGTGCCCATTTCCACCAGTGCATCAAAATGGTTAGGTGCTCGCCCTAACCTAAACCAGTTTACTACTCATTAAGGATCACATCAAGGTTTACTAGATAGAATAGGGCAAACTCAAAGGCCCACTTCTATTAAGATTTAAATTTGAACATCAAAGCTCAAAGCCTCAACAAGACTAATTAGGAATTCACTATGGGTTAAATGAACTTACCAAGATATAGAGCCAAGGTCTATTGACCTATTTCTTCCCCCTATATGTGCAGAGATCAAGCCTAAAATAGATTTGGCAAAGCATGGCCTTTACCCAGTTCTTATGAATAATATCAGTAAGAACCTCAAGCAAGGGTACCAAGACCATAAGAACATCACTCAAACCCGCAGGGAAAAAATAGTTAAAGGAAAGCATAAAAGAAAAGCTTGGGCATGTTGTTTCTCAAATGCTCTATCCAATGTATTTGCAATCCTTACAATGAATGGAATCCACTCCACGACATATATCGATCACTCAAGTCATATAATCTTTGTTCTGGCATCTGTTGTAATTTAGACATTAATAGGTTTTGGTGGATATTGATTTCGATTAGGGAAACCGGCAGTTAATTGGGTTTAGATGGTTGGTTAATTCAACGACTATTTCATAACTAATCTCCAACGTCTATATTAACAATTTTCTTTTATTCCTTACAAAGCAGTAATTATTTCATTGTTGGGTGTGTGCAATCTGTAATCATTGTTCTTCTCTATTATTGTATTCTTCAAGATAGAAATAATAAATTTCTTTTGCTGGATGTAGGTAACAAGTCCGATAACAAACCAGGGTAAAAGGCTATGTGTTTTTGTTCTTACTGAAGTTTAGTTCTTTAGTTTTCTCATCATTTTGTGATTAGTTTCTTTAAGCATTAAACTAATAATTGATAGACTATGTTTTCTATAAAGTCCAATTACTATTAATTTTACTGTCTCGGTTCACATTTGGTATCAAAGCTATAGAAGATAATCAGGGCTGGTGTCTTACAGAGAACTAAATTCCAATTACAACGAAATCAAGAAAGGACAAAATGGCTTCTCTTAAGTTTAAAATGAACCTTTTCGATGGCCCAGGAGACTATACTGCCTGGAAAACCAAAATAAAAGCTCTTCTTGATGCTAATGGTCTATGATGCAATTGATCCTGAAGAAACCAAAAACCAGATGAAGCAAAAACAACAGAGAATAAAAGAGTTGAAATAAAAGCCTACTTGATACTGATCTTGTACTTGGCAGATAATATCGTAAGACAAGTGAAAGCTAAAGATACTGCCATAAAGATATTAAACAAACTTGATTCATTATACCTATCAATGACCTTGTCCAACAGAATCTTGCTGAAGAAAAGTTTTGAACTTCAAGATGGATCAGTAAAAAGATCTTGAATACAATCTTGATGAATTCAAGAAAATATCTTTGGCATTGGAATTAGAAGATGATGAGAAGATAATTGATGATTATAAGGTTGTGGTTCTTTTGAATTCACTACCAGAGAAATATAAAGAATTCCAAACCATATTGAAATATAGTAGGAATTCCTTGACATTAGATGATGTAGTCCGTGCAATAATAATCTTTGATTCTGGGTGCAAGACTGAGGAAAAGTCTGTTGGTGACTCCTTGATGGTGAAAGGGAAGGGTAAAAAGAAGGCAAATAGATAAGGGCAATATTCTAAGTGATCAAAAAAGTGAAAAGGGAAGAAAGCCTTCTTTTCAAAAGAAGAAAAGGTTGTCAAATGCTTCAACTGTCATGAGGAAGGGAATTTCAAAAGGAATTGCCCCAAAAAAGGCCAAGGGAATAATTTCTTTAGAAAATAATAGTATGGAGTTGCTAATTTCATAGAACCAGAACAGGAAAATGATATCTTGGTTGTGTCCAACACTGAAAGCCAAAGTCAGTGGATTATGGACAGTGGATGAACATTTTACATCACTTACTCTAAAGAATGGTTTGTTTAATTAGAAGAACATGAAAGTGGGCATGTGATGTTAGGTGATAGTCAATCATACACAATCTTTGGCTCAGAGTATCAAAGTTCAGATGAATCAAGGAAACAAGGTAACATAACTAATGTCAAATTTGTCCCTCAAATCATAAAGAACCTTATTTCTTTGTCCACTCTTGCTAAAAGCAACTGCAAAATAGTCATAGATGCAAATTGAACAAAAATCTATAAAGAGAACAGATGCATTATGCCTTGACATATTTCAAGAGGAATATATGCTTTGGATGGACACAATATCTCAAGAATAGCAGCTCTAAGTTCAACAAAGTCAACTGCTGAATTATGGCATAAGAGACTGGGTCATATAAGTGAACAAGGTCTACTGGAACTAAATAAGCAAGGACTATTTGGGAATTTCGATCTGGGAAAATTAAACTTCTGTGATCAGTGTGCTCTTGGGAAATCTATGAGGCCAAAGTTCAATAAATCAAATGCTCTCACCACTGGCATGTTGGAGTACATAGATGCAGACATTTGGGGACCATCCAAACACATAATAATTGGAGGACCAAGGTACTTCCTATATTGAATTGATGACTATTCCAAAAAGGTCTGAGTTTTTATATAGAAATCTATGGATCAGGTGTTCTAGACCTACAAGGAATGGAAGCATATGATAGAGATCCGAACAATAAAGAAGGTGAAAAAGCTAAGGACAGAAAATAGTCTAGAAATTGCCAAAGAAGAGTTCAACCTTTTTTGTAAAAATGAAGGAATTATAAGGCATCATACAATTCGACATACCCTACAGCAGAATGGTTTGGTTGAAAGATTTAACAGAACTATTCTAGAAAGGACTAGATGCATGATGAGTAAAGCAAATCCACAAAAGAAGTTATGGGGTTAGGAAGTATAAACTGTTGCATATCTGATCAATAGATTTCGTTTAGCTACAATTGGATTCAAGACTCTAGAAGAAATGTGGAATGGTGTCCGACCTGATTTCAAACATCTAATGGTCCGAGGATGTGTACCTTTTGCACATCAAAAGCAACAAGCTTGATGTTAGAGTTGCATGGTGTGTTTTTATTGGATATCCAGAAGGTGTTAAGGCATACCAACTCTGGACAAAAGATGGTGGTCATGAAGGAAGTTTTCTGAGTAGGGATGTTAAGTTCAATGAAGCAGAAATGTTCTTTTACAAGGATAGAGAGACTTCAGCCTCTAACTCTACTAATATTGTAAAACACTACTTTGATGTTATTACTGATATAGATATACCTTCATCGAAGTAAGTTTTGAATTTAGAAGACGACAACACCTCTTCTTCAAAAGTTCAAGTTAAAGACACCCAATACACTAACACTTAGGATAATAGCCAACACTACCAACCCACCAAGGACAGATCAAGAAGACATATTAAAGCTCTAGAGAGATATGGCTTTGCTGACTTAGTATGTTATGCTTTTACTACTACAGATATAGTTGATGTTGGGGATCGAATGCGGCCGAAAAATTCATCAGGCACAGCAAATGAGTTTTAAAATTTTCGGATCCAATCCCCATAGGAACCGATTTGGTAAATCTGAGGGATCTAATTAATTAACTATCTATTCGGAACTAAATTAGGGTTTCTATAAGAAAATAAAATAGAAATATCAGAGAACTTACAAGTTGTCTCTTTCGAGATACCACTAGATCCTTTCGATTTGGATCTAAAGTAAAGCACAAGCTCCTCTAGGAGATAGATCCATGCTACAGGGGTTGAGCTTGGAAGAAAAAGATCTACGAAATCACCTAGAACAATTGAATAACAGTCCTAGGGATTTTCTCTCTGAAAAATACAACACTCTCTCAGTCCTCTAGGTAAAAAAATACAGATCTCTTAACTGTCTTCAATGACCTAATTATCTTCCATTTTATTTCTTGTCTAATTAGACTGCTGAAACCCTACTTGGACTATGTATCAAAAATCCATAACCACTAGTTTTGGGCCCAATTAATTTTAATTGGTTCTATTAAATTCCACTGCCTCAAAATAATTTTTTAAACCAATAATTAAATATATGCATTATTTTTTAATTCTCAATTTCATCGTATGGTAAATTGATGAATTAATTCATCTATAAATTAATTTAATTAAATATTTCAGTTTGCATAATTAGATTTCAATCAAAATCTAATTAATTTCAATTGGAAATAAACTAATTAAATTCCGGAAATAAACTAATTAAATTCAAGTCATAATAAATTAACGAATTAAAATTATATACAATTTATATAATTAACTTTCACTATGTGTAATTCAATTAATTAACAATTAATTAATTACTGCATGTTAAATATAATAGATTTAATTTATTAATTAAACTAAATATGATTTCTTCAATCAATAAATATTTAATTAATTGATCCAAACTTATAGACCAACTGATCTGAAGCAAGAAGCTCAATGTACAAGATCCTAAGGTACTGTCTATATGTTGGTAGTAGGAACAAGTCCCACAGAGTGCTAGTGGGTTCTGGCAAACCATAGTAGCCCCAATTAAGACAGCTTTCATCTCTAGTATAGAAAATCTATACCTATAGTTGTTCTTGTATTATCTCTTACCAGCTGATATCTAAAGATATATAGACAGTAAGGGGCATGGCTCCGTCATTCTAAAATACTATATCTTTCTTGATCTAGAATAGTTTGTTGAGACAAATGACAGCCCAAATCATTTGGGTGCGGCTGAAAACTTATAATCCTATTCCATCAAGTGGTCGGTGATATCATCTCAGTGGGTGTTGAGTGATAATTTTATTGACACATACATGTTCACTGGTTCATTAGATCATACCTGTATTTACATCCTGTTACAAATACATTAAGTGTATGTCAAAGTGCATGACATTCCATATAGTGATGTAATGCTCTCTAATCTAGGATAAAATAAGTCCTACTCAAGAAACACATCAATGACGACTGAACCATGTATTGTTTCTTGTATGGATCTATCTAGTCTCATATATAGCCCACATGTACTCGTATCTTTGATTGCCTCACAATCAACCGATGCACAGGTTTGTAGTTCTTTTCATACCCATGACCTAAAAAAACTTGGGTTCTAAAAATTTATGATTACAACCATTAGATACTATAGGGCTTCGGTTGCTTATACATGCATCAAAAATTAAAATAAACACAACCATAACCTGTCAGATCCATGTTCATCATTCAAAATCATAAGGAGAAGGATAGATAAAAACCATGTTTTGAATCCCTTTTGTGCGATTTAGGATCATGGAGGTGCTACCTCTGATAAGACGACCACCCTCTATCGGTATCCACACTCGAATGGGTTTTTCGAATGCCAGTTCTTTTCTTCATGTTTTCTCTCACTATAGAAAATGAAAATTGTGTATTGTCTTCATTTTCTGTCGCACACGAATCCTATATGGATTTTTCTTTTATCTAATGAAAGAAAATAATTATTCAAAAACCCTAATATGGTATAACTCTATTATACAAAATTATCCTTAATCATACAAGGATAAGTATTAATTTTAAAATGTATTTCATTATTACATAAGGAGAATTGATTTATTTCTTTAATCAAATCCTTATCAAATAAGGAATGTAATTTCAAAATTAATTTAAATCAAATTATTGATTTAATTAATCAATTCAGCTTAATTAATTAATTCAGATAGAAAAAGACGATTACAATTTTACCCATTATGTTTTGCGATCTTATAGGATCAATTAACATTGGCAGTGGGCCTAAAACTAATTTTGTGCTACAAATCATAATTGGTATGCACTAAGACATTATGACTAATCAAGTTAATTGAAAAGCTAATGATCCTACTGACCTTATATTATGTGTCATAATCCTTTTGTCACATGCTATCGTGATAGAATATATGACATGGACCAAGTCAATCTAATATCATTGAATGATTTGATAACTCGATTCATAATTAGACGGATAAAACAAATAACATTGACCTTTATCAATTCATTTGAGCACGAGCATGCATTTCTTAGTCTTAGTTATCAAGGGGACCAGTGATATCTCTCTTGAATAAGAGGGATAAATTCCATCTTGATCACTAATATCTCACTATATGATTCCTATCATGTCCAATCACGATCTTTATGATCATCCGGTTAAAGATAACTTTTGATTATATCAAAACATGATATTTATCATGTTGAGGACCACGGTGATCTAACGTCAGAGGATTTAATGATAAAAATATTAGAGATGTACTTATGACTTGGATCCATGAAGTAATCTCTAAGCGGGTCAATCCAATATTTGTTCTAAACAAATACATATAAACTTGATATTTATCTCCTATACATATTCATCTAGTGAATATCTATCAAACTTCATATTAATCTTAATTTCATTGTCATTCCCATGACATTAACTGATTATGGATATTTAGAATAATAAACGATTATCATTGAAGGATATTACTATGTATAATAAACATACAAAACTATATGGAAACAACATCAATTAATATAAAAATGTTACATCCATAGAATATGCCTAGGGCACTATCACTAATAATCTCCCACTTGCCCTAGGCTATATCAATGTATCTAATACCTAATAACCTAGCATGACGATCATGCTTAGCTTGTGGCAGAACTTTAGTAAATGGATCAATAATATTGTCATTAGTAGAAACTCTAGAAATCTTAACATCACCCCTCTTAATGTTTTCTCGAATGAGATAATAACGTCTACGAATGTGTTTGGATCGCCAGAGTGATCTAGGTTTCTTAACTTGTGCTATAGCACCATTATTGTCACTGTAGATATCAACAGGGTTGATGATGCTAGGGACCACTCCAAGATCAGAGATAAATTTCTTGATCCAAACTGCCTCCTTAGCTGCATCTAATGAGGCTAGGTATTTAGCTTCAGTTTTAGAATCTGCAACAATGCTTTTCTTTGAACTTTTGTAGCTTATGGCTCCACCATTTAAACAAAACACAAATCCTAACTGTGATCTATAGTTATCTTTGTCAGTTTGGAAGCTTGCATCCGTATAACCATTTAAAATAAGATATTCTTCCAAACCTCCATACACTAAGAACATATCTTTAGTTCTTTTCAGAAACTTAATTATGTTCTTAACTGCTATCTAGTGACTCTCACCTGGATCTGACTGGTATCTGCTAATTGCACTTAAAGCATAAGATATATCCGGTCTAGTACATATTATGGGATACATGATAAATCCTATAGCTGAGCTGTAAGGAAACCTATTCATGCGCTACCGCTCATCTTGTGTGCTTGGGCACTGAGTCTTGCTAAGAGTGATGCTGTCATACATAGGCAAAAATATCCTTTTTGATTCTTACATACTGAACCTATTCAGTACTTTATCCATGTATGTACTTTGACTTGGACATATGATCCTTTTAGACCTATCTCTATAGGTCTTAATACCAAGGATATAGGCTGCTTCACCTAAGTCTTTCATAGAAAAACATTTCCCTAACCAAGACTTAACATCGTATAAGAGAGGGATGTAATTTCCTATGAGTAATATGTCATCATTATATAAGACTAGAAAAATGATTGCGCTTCCACTTACCTTTTTGTATACATAGGGCTCATCTTCATTTTTTATGAATCCAAACTCTTTGAATGCTTCATCAAAAAGAAGATTCTAACTTTGAGAAGCTTGCTTTAATCCATAAATGGATATATGAAGCTTGCACACTTTACCAGAATTCTCAGGTTTTATAAAACTTTTAGATTGTGTCATGTACACATCCTCAAGCAGGCTTCCATTATGGAAAGCTCTTTTTACATCCATTTACTAAATTTCATAATCATGAAATAAAGAAAAAGCAAGGAGAATTCTTATGTATTGGAGCATAGCTACGGGTGAAAAGGTCTCAGCATAGTCTATACCATGAAAATTTGTCTAAAACCTTTTGCTACTATCCTTGCTTTAAAACTATGCACATTGCCATCCATGTCAGTTTTCTTCTTAAAAAACTATTTACACCCAATGATTTTTGTTCCTTCAGGTGGATCAATCAAGTTCGAAAATTGATTTTCATACGTGGATTGCATCACTGATTTTATAGACTCTGACCATTTATCAGAGTCTCAGTCCATTATACCTCTTGATAGGTTGTGGGTTCCTTTTGATCTACTAAGAATACGTCATTATTGTTAGTCATAAGCAATCTATATCTTTGTGGCTCGTGATGCATCCCATCAGATCGGTGTATGGACTATATAACAATAGGTGTATCAAAAACACTTTGTTGATATTGAGTATCAACTGGAGGTCTAATATCTATTTCTGGTTCTTGAACTTCTTCAAGAGTTACTTTACTCCCACTAGACTTCTTGGAGATAAATTCCTTTTCTAGAAATACTCCATTCCTGACCACAAACACTTTGTTCTCAGTAGGATTATAAAATAATATCCTTTAGTTTCTTTAGGATATCCCACAAAAAGATATTTATCAGATTTGGGTCCTAACTTGTCAGAGGTTTGTCTTTTGACGTACATCTCACAACCCCAAATCTTAAGAAAAGACAAGCTAGGCCCCTTACCAGTCTATATCTCATATGTTGTCTTTTCAATAGCCTTTGATGGTACTCTATTTAGTGTTAATGCCACTGTCTCAAGGGCATGACCCTAAATGGAGAATGGAAGGTTCATTTGACTCATCATAGATCGAACAATATCTAATAAAGTTTGATTTCTCCTCTCGGATACACTATTCCATTGTAGTGTTCCTGGAGGAGTTAACTGTGAGATGATCCCACAATTTCTAAGATGATCATTAAACTCTTGACTTAAATATTCACCACCTCGATCCGATAATAGTGCTTTAACTATTTTTCTATGTTAATTTTGTACTTTATTTTGAAAAACTTTGAATATTTCAAATGATGTAGACTTGTGCTTCATCAAGTAGACATAGCCATATCTACTAAAATCATCAGTAATAGTAATGAAGTATTAATAACCACCTCTAGCAGTTGAACTCATTAGTCTACACACATCTGAATGTATTAGGCCCAGTAATTCAGTTGCCCTCTCACTTTGACCTGTAAATGTATCCCTTGTCATCTTTCCTGATAAACAAGATTCACATGTCTCAAAGACTAAAAAACATTTGAATCCAAAATTCCCACTTTATGGAGTTTAGAAATGCAATTCTCATTTATATGTCCAAGGCGACATTTCCATAGGTAGTTTGGATTGGTATCATTCGATCAACTTTTCTTAGTAGTTATATTATAGATGGGCTCATTGACATTCTTATCTATATTCAAGATATAAAGACCATTATGTAAATATACATTTCCATAAAATATGTCCTTATAATAAATGGAG
>CAOJCR011428510.1:0-11411 GCA_948330485.1 Euphorbia neoarborescens | reverse complement strand
TTATGCATTACTATGTGTTGACATGGCATATAACATGTATTAATAAAATGTTATAGTATGTATGCACAAGACTAGTACAATGTTTGAGTAAAATTATAAATAAGATGAATAAAGACAATTAAGTGCATTATGAGACCTATTTTTGGAACCTGAGTGTATAAGAATTGCATTAAAAAAATAGAAAAATTCACAAACCATAAGCAAGTAGGCATGCAAAGCATAAATTTCTGACCTCATAGCTCTACGTAGTATAAAATCTCTAACCGTTTCCTAGGAGGATTCACTTTGCCATTTATGGGGAATAGCAAAGGTCGAAGCTAAACTATTACAATTTATATTTTGGAAGTCCTAAGGAAAGTTGTTAAGGTTTCTACATGCATTGTTTTTTGTCTTAGTGAGGATAACATCAAGGCTCCCACAAAAAATATATCATCTTTCTCTCCCCTATGGGTTCAAACAAGAAGAGTAAGTACTAGACCTATCCACGGGCCTGGTAACACTGGGCTTGGGTCGAGCCTGATCGGCCCATTGAAAGAATAGGTGGGCCCAAGCCCAGTCTGACCCACCTCTTTTTTTGTGGGCTCAGGCCGGGCGGGGCCTGGGCTAATAAAAGTAATAATTATAGGGATAATCATGAATTTATACTTATCTAATTAAATATCAACTCATATTTAATTGATAATCAAACAATATCTAAAATTATATAATATCAAATTTTGGGTTTTTATTATAATAATTAGTCAATTTTTAGTCTTTCACTAGGTTTACAATTAGTATGATAATTAATTTACTTTTACCTAATTAATAGTTGATTTTCAATGCTTTTTATCTAATTAATAGTATGGTAACTTATTATAATTTAATTTTATTATAATAATTAGTCAATTTTTAAAATCTATTTACGGTTTATGATTTGTTTACAACTTCAATGACGAACAGTTTTGAATAATTTCTTTTTTTCACTGTTTATTTTTTGTTTTGCATATCAAGCTGTTTAGTTAATACCGTTATTTTCTTTGATTTTACTCATGTATTTTTTTATTATTGTTTGTAGTTTGGAAATGGTAATGACCAGGTCCGGATCGACCAAAACAACACCGAAATTAGCTAAATATTTCCAAAAAAAGATATGGAAAAGGAAATTTCAAGGAAAAAGCATATACAAGATCATTTGAAGTTATAGAAATATCTAACAGTAATTATAAGAAGAGAAAATTCATCATCGACGGATTGCAGAATAAGGGACATATTGGTGCAAAATTGAAGATTGGCGAATGTGTGAATGAAGTTTCAAAGGTGCGTTTTTACATTTATTGTTATGTTTTTAAATAAACTAGTTATGTACATTAAACAAGTTGTGAATAGACATTTGCAAATATCAATAATATATTTTTTGATAATGTATATTATTATCTCAAGATTGTTTATAGTATATAGTTGGATTACTATATGTATTTCTCTTTGAACAATAGATCGTTATATAGATTATACAACTTCTCTTTTTAAACTTATAGAAAGGATTGATTTTGTAAATTATAAGATTATCTCAAGAACCAAATTATATATAGCATGTAGTTGGATTATTATATGTTTTATTACATGAAGATTTGTGATCTTTATCTAGTTCATTTTTAGCATATAGTTAGATTTTTATTTTAGTGTAATATTTTTACTATATAATTAGAAAATTAGTTTAGTATATATTTTCTACTGACAATAAGAATATGGTTCTTAATTAATATATATATTATATTTGTGAGCACGGGATTTTTTTTCCAAGGCAATAATGAAACTGGCATTCATCGGTATTTCTTTCTCGTTCCGATTTTCACTCAAGTCGACTAAAAGAAAGGATGAGGACTTTGACACTCGTACTACAGACACCCGAATCAAGTATTTCTTGAGAGATTTCATTGAGTTAACCCCTTATTGAGCTTGTGGGCTCGAAACCCAATCAGGCCTCAAGCCCACACATGGCCCACAGTTTAGAGGGCAAAGACAAATGAGCTTTCAATTTTTGATGGAATGAAAAATGACACATTTTAGCATTATTTAAAAACCTTAATTTTTTATTCATCTTTTTTTAAATAAAAACATATCTTCACATTTGATTAAAATGTGATTTGTTTTATAAAAAAAATAAGAGAAGTGACATAATAAAAATAAAATAATGTTTAAACCCTTGGCTATCTTTAATTCCCTTCCTAAAACATGGATTCTTGTCATTTAAAAGGAATTTTTCTTCTCTCACCAAAGAGGGGGCAGATTTTGTAAGGAGAAGGGCCGGTTTTTATCAAGAAAAAAACAAAGGAAAAAGCTCTCTCCTATCTCCTTAAGTTCATCTTGAGTTTCTTACTTCTTGTTATCATTTTTCTAGTTAAAGAGGTCATCTTTTTCATCCTTTTATCATCTTTTAGTCCATTCTTTCTTAACATAAGAACATCTCTTCTAACCCACTAAAAAATGGAAAAAGCTTTGGTTTGCACTTGGAAAATCGTTTTCATCACAAGCTTGGAGGAAGCATTTGATTCAGGTTCATCGGGTTCACTGGAGCAAGCTTGGATTTTCTTATCATCAACTAGTGAAAAACTCATCAAGAAGGTAATCAAGAGCCTCAAACAACTTATTTTCTTCACTTTTGCCATTTAAATGTCTCATTTTTACATGTTTAAGGTAGTTTAAGTGTTTTGGTTATAAAGAACATGTAACTAAGAAAAATCAAATTTTAAATGGAAAAGCAGAAATATCTTATAAAGATTAACTTTTGCCATTTTGGACCATTTGACTATTATGGAGTATTTTGGACGAAAGTCGAATTGACGGATAAAACCAAGCTAATGGACTTGCGGCCGGACTAAAATGAATGTAAAACGAACCATATGGACTTTAAATGGACTAACAAGTTAACTTTGACTAAAAACATTTTTTTACCATCATAAAGACCTAAAATTTGGAATACGAACCACCCGAGGTATTTCTGCTCTTCCATTTAAGTTTTACATTAAAAAAAAGAAAAACTGAAAAATAAGCCAGTACTCGACGAGTACAAGCTGGTACTCGCCGAGACTAGCTCAGACAGAAGGACAGAACCCCTACTCAAGCTCGTACTCACCGAGTACGAGCATGAGTAAGGGGTCTGTTCTCCCTCTCATGCTCGTACTCACCGATTACAAGCTGGTACTCACCGAGTACTGGCTCGAACAAAGGGAAAGAACCCCAACTCGAGCCTATATTCACTGAGTATGAGCCCGAATAAGGGCTATGTTCTCCCTCTCACGCTCATACTCATCGAGTACAAGCCCCGTACTCATCGAGTACGAGTTCCAAACCTCTCTTTTAACCCTTTTTTTAATTTTCAACATTTCTGGGGCTCCTTTTGAATAAAGAATGGTTTTTCCTTATAATGTTTTAAGTCAAAAATTTTAAACCATGCATCATTTGAATTATTTTGTTATTTATTTAATTGGTGTGAAATTTGATGTGTACCGATGCATGTACGCATTATACTTGCATATTTGACTTATTTTTACTTTCCTTGCTATTTCGCACTAGCATCTAGAAAACCGTGCTGGAAAGTTGGGTTTAGGGCCGTAACACCATTCAATAAAGAGGATTGATCCTCGGATGCCCGACTCACAAAAATTGCTTGTTTACAAAAAAATAAAATTAAGCCAAAGGTATTTCGGAATAACAATCACCACAATGCCCATCCGAAAATGAAAAAATGTTTTTGGACCGTCACAAGACCAACTTTCGACCCAAACCATTTTGATCCGACTAATCAGGTTTATCAAATGACCCCCTAAATAAATGACCCTGAGCTATAATTTCTCCCCATTCTTAATGCATCTCCATTTCAAGTATGATGTCGTGTGCAATGTGTTTAAATTATAGTTTTATTTATATGTGTTGTAATGTATGTATGATGTATGTATGTTACCCCAATCCCAATTCGACAAATATACCCTGTAGTAAAGCTTGTGTGAATGGTTTGTAATGATTTGTATATTTTACAGCTTTCTTTCTCGCTTTTGTGAGCCCGATCACGTTAAATCCATGATAAAATCAATCTTATGTGTTTTTCAAATGAAAATCCTTTATTTTAAAACATTGTCGATTTCTTAAAATGTCTTTTGAAAAGGTTTTGAAAAGGATGAGTAAATGCATAGTCCGAACCCAATCTCTTGATCATAGTTTTGGATTCGAGACTTAGGATCTGAGTAATACCGTGAATTAATTCCCGGTAGAGCTTGGCACTGGGTGGGGACTCTAAATATTGTTTTTAGAGATTCAAGTGGAATTTCTTAAAACTTGTTTTCTTTTCCCAAATGTGGATTTTCAAAACTCAATCTTTTAATCATATTTTCATCAAAACTCCTAAGCTCGCATTCACATGCATGTTTCGTTTAAGATATTCCTCCTCTGAAAAACTTTGGATTGCTTCTAAGGCAAAAGGTGTTTCGGAAAGAATTATTTCATCCACTTAGGAAATGTTTTTCCTTCATTATCTTTTCATTGAGTCAAAAAGACTTGTTTTTCCAAAACCTTTAATTTTCAAAAAGAAGTTCCGCATCTTTAAAAGGTTGTCTGCTCATAGTGGCGATTCCGCTGGGGATTCTTCTTTTCAATCCTTTTACAAAAGTTTTCAAACGTAAAAATTTTGAAAGGAATTTTTGACAAGCCATTGAAAGACTCTTTCAAAAGGTATTTAAGAAACTGACAACAATTTCGAACAAAGTGTTTTTATTTGTATATCTATTCAAATGGATTTTTATTTTCATGTATATGCATTCAGTAGATACTCCATTGCACCCACCACTCTAAGATCACCATACCTACCTCGGCTCTCTCAAGAAAGTGTCGCTTGTGTGCCTTTCCAGTTCCTAGGGCATCTATTGGGAAGCCACCGATAGCATCATACCTTAATCTTCTCGTTCGAACCTATTAGGGGGAGAAAGATGGTATATAATCCTATGGGATCCTCCTTTGTTACCTGGACTTGAATTTCCTGCATATAGTAGTTGTAGCAACTTCCATCAGGTTTCCTAAAACATGAAATAAAGGAATCTAGTTACGACCCCTGCCATTCCCCGTTAATGACAAGGAGACCCCAATCTAGGAATGGTTAGAGACTTTATAGCACATGGATAAATAAGGTTGGAAATTTCTGTTATGCATGCTACTTGATCTTTGTTGTGTATATCTTTATTTTCCAAATGTAATATAAATTGTATCCATCCATAGACTTAGGTTCCATTCGATCAACATCACTTGATCATTTCATTCTAACTACGTATATAGGGTATTTTAGTACATATACATATCTAACCCAAATCAATGTTCTAATCGAGAGCCTATGTTGTATTTTAGGCTCCGTCTGCACATTACGATCTATCTATCATATCACGCATCACGATGCCATGCCAAGCATCATTAATACATTTACCATGTCATGCATTATACAGATGCCATGTCACGTATCACCATACGATGCCATGTTATGCATAATTTCATGCCATACACCATCAATATACAATGCCATGTCATTTACTGCACGTGATGCCATGTCATTCATATCATATACAAATGCCATGTTATATATGATTCCTTGCCATTCATCATCAATACAGTTTTACCATGTCATTCATCGCCACATGGTTCCATTTCATTCATCATATAATGTCATGTCATACACAATGGTATCTTATGCACAATACCTTGCCATGCATCATCAACACATTATGCCATGCTATGCATAATGCCACGTCATGTATTGTTCACAATGCTATATCACACACCACCACATGCGCCATGTTATGCACAATGCCATGCCATGCATCATCAACACATTATTCCATGCCATGCACACTGCCATGCCATGCACTATACATGATGTTATATCATGCATCATCACATGATGCCATGTCATGCATAATGCCATGATTCTGTGACATACTGTGACGACCGTACTTCTACAGGCATGCATTGGAAGAAACAATGCATGAAGTTCGATCATCAAAAACCAAATATGCGGAAAATAAAAGAAAGGTTTATTCCAAAAGATAAAATAAAATTCGTCCAAAATGAAAAAGTAAATAAAAATCCAAAATTACTAACGCATGAGTTCAATTTATGAAGCAACAAAAAAAATAGGAATCAACACTAAGAAAACATCCAATTGAATCTCTCACTCAGACCCCATAAGCAAACCCCACACAGCAGTCAGGCTAATCATGCAACACCTGCATCATCTGAAAAATTTTGCCTCTGAGTGACAAGCAACTACAATACCCATACTCAAATACTTAAAATTAGATAAATCACACATGGCAGAAACAAAATAATATAAAGTATATAAAAGTCAATAAATTTCGAAATTCTCAACCCATATAAAATAAAAATTCAAGAAAACGTAAATTTGCTAAAATAATAAATCGTAGAAAACCATAGCTTAAGAAATAAGTAAACTTTTTCAAATTCATAAAATAAATCAATAAAACATAAATGAATAGAAATTCTCAAAATTCACAACTCAATCCTATCACATTGCATTAGAAGAGACGCTTGGGGAAAAATCGCAGTCCCCGAATCCCATGGTGGAAAAACTGCAGTCCACTCAAATCAATCTCAAACATGTCTAAGTATGGTCAAACTCTCCCATTCACAGTGGAAATAATGCAGTCCGCTGATAAATGAGAACGACAAAACCGCCTACGAGGAAAACCGTAGCCAAGTAGGCCCATCATTAGTAGAGGAAATACCGCAGTCCCCTACTTAATGAAGAGGTCAATCAAATTCAAAAAGAGAAATGTTGTCCAATTGTCGAAAAACACAGTCCGACAATTTCCAATGGCAACACAACATTAAAGAGCAAAAATCCATTCAAAACCAAAAATCCAATAGGTGCCACTATGGTCTTACCCTCAAAATAAATCTCAAACCAACCTCAATCCAATAGTCAAACTCAAACCCAATTTCTCAAATATATTATTTCACAATAAATTTCTCAAAATAAAGTTTGAACTCCAAAAATCAATTTTTCGCCGAAAACATTAAAATCAAACAATTTCTTAAACCCAAATTCATCATATTAGAATTAAAACACTTAAAAACCAAGAAAGCCAAAATCAACCAAATACAAGTACACCACAATATAGGATATACAAACCAAAATTCACCAAATATGTCTCACATTACATACATAACAACAACTTAAATTCAAAAAAACATAATTCCGTTTATACTCTAAAACTGGATAGCTCACTTGTCGGTTTTAAAACACATTTTAAAAATACTTCCACTGGCCTGAAAATTAAATAAAAATCACAGACACCTACTTTTTCATGTTAAGTTTAATAGGAAACAAAAACTTCATGATTCGGATTTTTGTACAAAAAGATATGCATTTTTAAGTAAGACTAGGTCAGAAATCATTCAGCACAGAAATAGCATTCTGGGTCTGACTTCGACAAAAATTTCGACTATGAAAAACACAAAATTTGGCAACACTTTATAAAATAAGTTGTATCCCTATGTCTTAGAAATCGTCATGAGTTGGAATCACTCGATTCTGAGTTATACAGAAGGAGAAATCATACATTTACTAAAACGTGTGCGATTTGAAATTTTTCCAAGGACAGAAAACATAGACCATTTTACACAAAAATTCGAGCACGCAAAACACTTTATTTGACAAAACTTTATGAAACAAAGTTGTAACTCTATTTCTCAACAAAACACAGGAAATGGAATCAACCAAAAACGAATTATACAGAAAAAGATAAATTGAAGGGTAAAAAATCTGGAAATCACCCAGTAACAGAATTTCAGGGTCAACTGACACAAACATTTTGAATATGATAAACACTTCATTTAAACAAACTTTCTACATCAAAGTTGTAGCCTTATGTGTTAGAAATCGACACAAGTTGGAATCACTGATTCTGAGTTACACAGAGGGAGAAATCAACTAAAAATAGAAGCATGCACAATCTGTAAAAACACGAAAACTCAAAGAGCAAAGCCCTAATTTTCACCATTAACTCAAAATCATTCAACCAACATATTGGGACACATTCAAGCATGAAAACACATATCCAACCAGAATAAAATCCATTCTAAAACAGCATCATTAAATCAATAAACTTGAAGGAATAAAGGAAGAAAATATTCAACCATAACGTAAAGCAAACTGAAAACAAAACCATAAGCACATGCACCATTCATTCAATCTCAAGTACAAGAGAATAGGTAAGGTAGTTACCTCGATAGCTACGATCGAAAATATGCTTGAGAGAGAAAACTGAATAGAGCACGATAAGATTTAAAGGGGCCGAATAGTCTAGCACCCTCACAAAGCCGAACCACCAACCTTAAAATCAAACAACAACTTAACCCAAAAGTCTAAGATTGCTAGGCTGAAAATAAGGCAAAGAAGATGGGTTGTTACCTCAATGGAAGCACAAGGATTACACCCAAGAATTGAAGAGATTTTGACAAAAAAATGGGAAGAAGAGGCTTTCGAAGAAAACAATCCAATACTAGAGACAACGGCAGCCGAATATGCTCAAGAAAGCTTATAACCTCTCAACTTTTGGTGTGTTTAGAAAAAACAGAAGAGGAGGAAGAGGAAAATTCATTTTAATTTGGTTGGGTGAGGAAAGAATGGTAACTTAATCAAATTTAAAGACCAACCAAAAATGGAGAAGGAAATGGGAGCTAGATTAGGCTTTCTTTCCATAAAATAGGCACAAAAATAAGGCAAGGTCAAAAATGTAGCCTTTGGTTTATGGAAATTTATAACAAGGTCACAATTGAATAATAAATAATAAAAAAATTATATTTTTGATTATGCATTACATATAGTACACGGCCTAATATATAATAAATCACAAACAAAAAATATTTTATCACACAACATGTATTTAATATTAGCCAAGCTTAGGTAAAAATAAAAATACTACATATATACACACATTTCATAAATAAGAAATCATTAGATTAGAAATAAGATAATATTAATGAAGTAAAGTTTGAATATCATAAAATTGAATTAATTAGTTAAATCATATATCAAGATAGGATAAGAAATCAATTTATGAAAATATGGGGCATTACAATCCTTCCCACATAGAAAAGGTTTCGTCCTCGAAACTTGAGGACAAAAGAAAACAAAACAAGTCACATCATAAACAAAGAGTCATAACATAGCAAAATTCACTCGTTTATAAATAAATCGGGGTACTTAGCACGCATAGACTCTTCGGTCTTCCAAGTGGCTTCTTCGAACTTTTGACTACGCCATAACACTATCACCTACGGAATCTCCTTCCTTCGGAGGGTGCACACTTGCCGATCAAGAATACGAATAGGCTTCTCCTCATATGTTAAGTTGGGTTCAACCTCAACAGTATCCACCACAATAACATGAGAGGGGTCACTAATGGAGCGTTACAGTTGCGACACATGAAACACATTATTCACCTTTGACAAATCGGGCGGGAAGGCCAATAGGTAAGCAATTTTACCTACCCTCTCAAGTACTTCATACGGGCCGACATACTTCAGGTTCAGCTTGCCCCTCTTACCGAATCTCATCACCCCCTTCATAGGTGATACCATCAAAAGAACTCTGTCACCAACCTCAAATGCAATGGGTCTTCTCTTCTGAATAGCATAAGATTTCTGACGATCCTGAGCAGCCTTCATATTCGCTTAAACCACTCTAATCTTCTCAAAAGTGTCCTGAATCAGCTAAGGACCCAAAACTAATGTATCACTGATGTCGCTCCAACAAGTAGGACTACGATACTTCCGTGTGTATAGTGCCTCATATGGTGCCATCTGGATGCTAGCGTGGTAGCTGTTGTTGTATGAGAATTCGATCAAGCTCTATAACTTAACCCATGATTTCTGGAACTCTATTGCACAAGCGCGGAGCATATCCTCCAGTGCCTGAATGGTCCTCTCAGTCTGGCCTCAATAGCGGCATGAAAAGCGGTACTCAACTTTAACCTTGTACCAAAAGCCTCTTGTAAAGCAGTCCAGAAATGGGATAAGAACCGTAGGTCACGGTCTGAGATAATCTCCTTACGTATACCGTGTTGCCTAACGATCTCATAGTATAGGCTTCGGCCATCTGCTCTGTCACATCCTGACCCGGGAGTGACAAGTACATTATGAATGTAAGGTGATAACGAGGATTTTAAAGTTGAAATTTGAAGATTTGAGGTTAGTTCTTATGGCTTTTGAAGTTAAAAGTCGTTAAGCTTTATTAAGGTTTAAGTGGCGAAAATGAGTTTAAGTTATGTGTTTATGATTTGGAGTTGAGATTATGATTAATCAAGGTAAATATGACTTGTTGGAAGATAACTCGGGTTTTGATAAAGTTTGAATGTGAATTTGGAGACAAAACATAAATAGTTAATTTTGATGGTTTTATTGGTGTTTACAGAACTGAATTGAATGTTCATATTTGGAGTTCGAATGATCGTTTATGAGGTTTTATTGTTGATTTATGATGTTTAAAGGATGTATAAGGGTTCGGGATGAGAATCAGGAATTATGGAAGTGTTTCGGGGTATTTTGGAGTTCGGGGACAGGTGATCTACACGTGGGCCGTGTAGGTTCTACACGTGTGCCGTGTAGCCTACACGAGTGACATGTAGGAGCTACATGGGTGACGTGTAGAATAGAAAAAGGAGGAATCCATGAGTTTTTCAGCTACACGGGTTGTGTAGGAACCTACACGTGTCGTGTAGGGTTGCGGCTACATGAATTTTCTAGAGTTTTAAATGATTTTTAAAGGGGTAAAGTTGTATTTTCACTCAAGGGGCTTCCCACCTCTATAAATAGGGGTGAGTTGGGATTGAAAGGGGCTTAGGTATGTTCCCAACTCCCTCTTTTCCTTTCTTTTCCATTCTCTTCTTCTTTTGTTAATATTCTTATATTCTTAGTTTGGGTTTGGTTGTTTGATGTTTGATGGAGGAAGAAACTCATATTAGTTGATGCTAGAAGTTTGCTAAGGGGTTAGTATTCAAGAAGATGATGAGTTGATGGTGTTAGTGTGGGTTAAGGCTTTGGCTCCTTTGATGAGTTGGAGTTCTTCAAACTTGTAAGTGGTTACTAACCCTTTTATGTTGTTTTATTGTTGATTTTGTTATGTTTTGAATATAATATGTGTTTAGTAAGAGTTTTAATATTGACATATGTACTTTGATGATTTGATAGATTATGTTTATAGAGGTTTTAAAAGGAAAGGTTTATATATCGATTTGATTTATGACTTGTGAAATTGTTATTGATATGAATATTGGTTTTTGATGGAAATTGAGATTTGATTGTTGTTATTAAGGTTTTGGTTTTAATGTTGGTTTTGATAAAGAATTATATATTGAGAGTTTGTTTAATAT
>CAOJCR011424363.1:0-12189 GCA_948330485.1 Euphorbia neoarborescens | reverse complement strand
AACAAAGAATGTCAACTCATACCTGTCCAGAACCGAAAATAAGAATATTTAAATACTTAAACCAATTATTTTGTCAAATTCAAAACCCGTTTGAATATATTTCAAAAATTAGGGTTCCAACATAATTATTTTAATTTCTGTATATATAAATATTATTTACATTAATTAATAATTATTTTATTTAATTATTTTAATATATATATATATATATTTATTGTTTATTAAAATTAATTATTATTAAAATTTAATTTATTATTTTATTTAATTACTTTAATTTATATATATAAATTTTAATTATTTATTAAAATTAATTATTATTAAAATTTAGTTTATTATTTTAAGTTATTATATAATTTTAATTTATATCATTAAAATTAATTATTTTATTTAATTTACATTGATTATTTAATTATTTTAATTTTATAATTTATTTTATAATTTAAATAAAATATTATAAAATATTTTTAAAAAATAATTAAGTTATATATATATATAAATATTAATTATTTATTAAAAATAAAGTATTTTAAAAAAATAATTATTTATTAAAATATTAATTTGTGTATTTATAAATATTAATTATTTGTTAAAAAGAATATTAAATAAAAAGAGAGATTTAATAATAGGTTTTATATAATTGAGTTGATATAAAATTTAATAAATGTGAAAAAGATTTAATAAAATTAAATTTATTATGTTAATAGTATGGCTGGTTAATATATTAATCCAATAAAAATGCTCCAAGGCAATTAGTGAAATTGACCATTTCTAATTATTTAAATAAAATGAGGTCAAGGTTTACGATGGAAATGGATGAGAGCTTGCAATCAACGCAAAGTGGCAAAATCGGAACGGCTCACTTTTAGTCAAAACTACAAATGGCCGCAGACGATTAGTACTACTGAGCACATTTACAGAGCCGCGTATATATATTTGTCCAGTTAGATTGTTACGTCTCTTTCTTCTTTTTAACTCATCATAAAACAAGAATCTCCTCGCTCTCTACTCTCATCTCATCTCTCGTTCTCGCTTGCCTCAGTGCTACCATCTACTCGCTGGAGTTTTAATCGATCTCCCTCGGTGGATCGATTTTCAGCTTTCGGATTCCTGTCCCCCCATAATCGTACCGGAAAATGCCGTCAGTGTACGGTGCTCGGTTGACAACATTCGAGGATTCTGAGAAGGAGAGCGAGTATGGTTACGTTCGCAAGGTAATTTTTGTTTTCGAATCACGATGCCTATGATTTGTTCCTGATTTTTTAATTAAGTGGATCTAGTTTCTGACTTGAATTGTTTCTTATACGATTAGAATGGTTCTTGATGTAATTTTTTTTTATGGATGAGGATTAGCAGATTGGATTGATGATTTGTGCTCAACAACAATTCAAAGTTGATTTCCTAGCTGTTTGATCTTCTTTTGTTTCTGGTTAATAATGGATCTGCTTTAGTGTACTGTTAGTTGTTATTAACAAATTATTGTACTGGCGCTGATATGGGATATATTGAATTGCACTTTTTTTTATGAACGTCCACTAGTAGAAAAATTCTACAAGATATGATTATTTTGAACTTTATTGGATCTGGTGAAGTTTAGCTTTCTTCCATGTGAGGCATGAGAAAACTGAAGACTGTAGTTGTATGGTCGCATAACTTGTGGTTATTTTCCCCTAACAAGAATTGCGGATGCAGCTGATTAGTAGTTGACTATTGTAGTTTCCAAGCATCTCGTTTACTCTACAGCTTTCTGTTTTGTTTCATTTTCATTTGTTTTTTTTTTTTCCTTTTACTAAGAATTTGAGTTGATAGGTATCTGGACCAGTCGTGGTTGCAGATGGCATGGCTGGCGCTGCTATGTATGAACTTGTCCGAGTTGGTCATGACAACCTAATCGGTGAAATCATTCGGCTTGAGGGGGACTCCGCTACAATTCAAGGTTCCCCACTGCAGTTGTATTTTTTTTTTGGGTGATTTTTTATTGGATAAATATGGATAATATTTGGAGAGGGTGGGTATTGAGCCCAAATCCTCCAACTAAGCTATGGTCCTTTGCATTGATGATTGCCCTTTGTTCAACACTGTTGGAATTTATTTGTATTGGTGTTTTCCTTGCCATGCTTGATTTCTTTCTTAAGTGTGTACTGGAATGTGCAAAGTTTTAATGTTAAGAGTTTTCATATCAGTTTATGAAGAAACAGCTGGTTTGACTGTGAATGACCCTGTTCTTCGGACACACAAGGTGACCTTATTACAACAGCTCCCCCCTAAATTATGTTTTATTTTGACAGTAGTAGCTTATAAAAGTTTTATGTTGGTGGTGCAGCCTCTTTCTGTGGAGTTGGGACCAGGTATTTTGGGGAATATTTTTGATGGAATTCAGGTAGCACATCATCTCTCTTCACTATTATTGGTTTGGTGTTTTTATTTTTTTTACCCGCTCTTTTGATCAGTGATTTACTAATTTTATCCTTAGCTCTGTTGCTGCATATTCAACTAGCTAGGATCCTAGCATGTGTCATCTGATTTTAATATTTTTTCTTATCCCAACAGAGACCCTTGAAAACCATTGCAAGAAGATGTGGTGATGTCTACATCCCACGTGGTGTCTCTGTTCCAGCCCTTGACAAAGACACACTGTGGGAATTTCAGCCTAAAAAAATAGGTATCATAATGGAAAACCATTAACAATCCGACTAGTGTTGATTTTTGTACCTTGAGGCTTGAACTTCTGATATGTAACATCCTTGAATGACATGGGCGATGGAAATAGGTGAGGGCGATCATGTGACTGGTGGAGACTTGTATGCAGTAAGTTCACAGTTGAGCCTTGGTTTTGAATTATTCTCTATAAACTTTTCACTTTTAGTTTGATCAAAATTCTTTGGTTACTTTTTGCAGACTGTCTTTGAGAACAGTCTAATGCAGCATCGTGTTGCTCTTCCGCCTGATGCTATGGGAAAGGTCACCTATATTGCACCTCCTGGTCAATATTCTTTGAAGGTTTGTATTTATAAGCTCCTTCTGTGTTACTATTTGTAAACTTTTCTTATGTTACCTTGTAATATATTCCAGTGATATTTTTTTTCCAGTTTTGTAGATTCGATAAGGTTAACCTAAGACACTAGCTTTCACTGATTTTTATATGTAGTGGAATTTTGTTTGGGAAACCGATAAATAGTAGTATTTGACTGGACATTTGAAGCTAATCTATCTAATATATAGCACGAAGATGTGCCAGAGTGAAAAAGCTCTTGAATATTGAATGCAAATCTTTGCTTAATTGAATGTAAACTGGGTCAGAAGCAGCAGATTAATTGGTTCCTTCGAGTCTTTGTCAATGAGAATGCATGATCGGGGACCAACAAGATTGAAAGATAGCTATTGCAGTTGATACCATATTAAACCAAATACAAAGAATGCCTGTGAGAAAGAAGTTTTGTATTTTTCTATGTATTAATTGGAGACAAATGATCAACTGTTGCACAATTAGCTTCTAGTCCTTGACAGTTAGATTTCACCCTTTTTCCCCTTGTAATTTGAATTTAGACTTAGAAGGAAATATTTCTGATATCTATAAGTGATGTGTTGAATTTTATTGTAAAAATTACTGATTCTTCTATTGTATTCAGGATTCTGTTCTGGAGCTTGAGTTTCAGGGGGTGAAAAAGCAGTTTACTATGCTTCAGGTTTGGGATTTGGGTCTATGAGGCTTGATACTTCCTAAATTGCTTAAAAACTTCAATCTGCTCAAATTCCAATTGGCTTTTGCTGCTTGTGATTGTTGTTCAGAGTTGGCCTGTACGTACACCAAGACCTGTTGCATCAAAGCTTGCTGCTGATACCCCTCTACTCACTGGTCAGGTACTGATTGTACATAATTAATATATCGGCCCTGTTCTATTGCATAGTTGTTAAGGGCGCAAGGCGCACCAAGGCGCAAGAGGCTGAGCCTTGCCCGAAGGCGAGGCGCAAGGTGAGGCGCTCGCCCGAGGGACGCAAGGCGCACAAACCTAGGATCATTTTTATTTTTATTTATTACCATTGTTGCATATTTCCACCTAGGATATTTACTAATGAGGTCTAAAAACAACATATAAACAATAAGTTTTGTAATAATTAACAGCATATAAGATATAACAGTAAGATTTGTATATAAAAACAACATATAAACTAATTAGTAACACATGATACGTAAGTTTTGTATATAAAACAGCATATAAATAACATATAAACTAACTAGTAACACAACAAATAAACTAAACAACATATAAAGTAATTATTAATACATAAAAACTTTCCTATTTTTTTTTTGTCAAAAAGGCGCGCCTTTTTCATCCTCAGGCGACAAAAAGGCGCGCCTGGCTCTCGCCTGGCGAACAAGGCTCGCCTGAGGCGGCAGGGGCTGCGCCCTGCGTGATTTGCGCCTCAGGCGCGCCTCTAACAACTATGTTCTATTGTGTTTTCCTTCCCTTTTGAGTATGCGACTTGCTGATCACTGTCTTAAATCAGCGTGTTCTTGATGCTCTCTTCCCTTCGGTCCTGGGTGGAACTTGTGCCATACCTGGGGCTTTTGGCTGTGGGAAAACTGTCATTAGTCAGGCTCTTTCTAAGGTGAGACTTAATCTATCATTTGCTGAACTGCAACTTGATAATTTGTGTGTGGGGGCGTTATTGTGATTGCTTTTTGTTTTGTTTGTGCAGTACTCTAATTCAGATACTGTTGTCTATGTTGGTTGTGGAGAAAGAGGAAATGAAATGGCAGAGGTTTGCATTCTCCTTAGTTTGATACTGATTCATGTATGACCTAGGAAATTCTTAATGTCCTCAGCCATTCAGGTGCTTATGGATTTTCCTCAATTGACAATGACTTTGCCTGATGGCCGTGAAGAATCTGTCATGAAGCGCACAACACTTGTGGCCAACACCTCTAATATGCCTGTGGCTGCTCGTGAGGCTTCAATTTACACAGGTAATTCTAACTAAATGTATCACATGTAATTTGGTTAGAAAAACCATAGGCTGAAGAGTTAATTTCTTAGGAGAACTTAATATTGTTATTGTTATTTATTGTCATGCTGAATTAGTGTTCTATTGTACTATTTTGTACTAAAATATATACTTAGGGATCATGAAAGCTCTGTTTTGTGTGTGCTTAACCGAACTACTTTTAATTCCCGATTCTTCTTGTGAAGTATCTTGTCCATTATAATATTGATCTTAATAGTTTGAATCCATGTTTGTGGACACATTTTTTTTAAAGGTTGTGATGGCCTTAATCTTGTCTTTATAACTTGTGATTTTATAAGTTGTAGCATATGACTACTAAAGTGTCAGTTGCCCTTACTGATTAGTGACCTGAAAGTGTTCTAGGCGGGAAATATATATGTCCAACCATCTCTTCAACTCTGAGTTTCACATAAGTCCACCTAGTTGAATATATCTGGACATCT
Organism: Euphorbia neoarborescens; assembly: GCA_948330485.1. Classification (NCBI taxonomy): domain Eukaryota; kingdom Viridiplantae; phylum Streptophyta; class Magnoliopsida; order Malpighiales; family Euphorbiaceae; genus Euphorbia; species Euphorbia neoarborescens. The sequence goes on along the minus strand of CAOJCR011424363.1, from coordinate 6,742 downwards.
TCTGGTTTAAATAGAATGCAACATAGTTTACTGAATTAAATTTATTTATGATAATGAATTGCCTAGATGTTTGGTGTGTGTATGTTGATTCTTGTGGATTAACTTGTTTTTATATTTCTTTTTACTTCTGGACGATCCTGTTGCTTTCAGGAATCACTATAGCTGAATACTTCAGAGATATGGGCTACAATGTCAGTATGATGGCAGATTCAACATCTCGTTGGGCAGAAGCATTGCGTGAAATTTCTGGACGGCTGGTCAGCTTCTTTGGAATTTATCTTGTTTTCTTGCATTCTTGAAAGAAATGTTAGATCTTTTCTTGGATCCAGTTAATTATGTTTTCTTCTTGGTGGTTTAACACTTTATATCTCAAGCCAGTTTTGAAAGCCAACTTGGTCTCTCTCTTCCTCTGTCTGTCTATCATATCAGATCCTGAGATATTTAACCACAACAACTCCATTGCAATCATGTTTAGAATACAAGGTCCCTCTTCCTTGGGTCTGAAAAATTGATCTGCTTAATAGGTGTATTCTTTGGTAACTAAGCCGAAGGAGTCGTTAGTTTTTGATTTAGATTATAGTTGTCAAAGGCGTGCCTCAAGCGAACAAGGCACACACTCTGCACCTTGCGCAGGGGTGTTCCTAGGACGCACCTTTCTGTGCCTGGGGGATCCGGAGATATTTAGGTTTTTTAGGGTTTTTTTAGGATTCAATCCTGGCCATCCATGTAAGAGAGAGAATGAAAATAAAACACAGTGGCTGAGAATCACAGAAACGTTTGGACTTTGGAAAGCAGTGAGTTGACCCAAATCCTTTCGTTTTTATCATTCTTCTCATGGTGTCTTATTAGTTGCTAGTTCATACAAACTTATTGGATTTTGAATTAAGTATCTTAGTATTGTGTGCTCAAGTTTGGTCACTTTGATTGTACTTGTGTTTCAACTTGTTTTTGCATTTGTTGCATTTTAGATATTTTATTTTTTGTTTCCCATAATTTGTTGCTTTTTTTTGTTCGCCTTGCATCTCTTGGGTGTGCCTCGCCTTCGAGCTAGGCCCAAATCCTTGAGTCTTAGTGTGCCTTGCACCTTTAACAAACTGCGGTCGGGATTCACTTAATGGATGTTGGTCTTATAGGTGTGGAGATTAGATGACACTTTAATTTCTTTTTTATGTAAATTGGTCAGAATGTACTGATTGTTGATATCCAACACCATGAATTCTTCCATATAATTTATCAGTGGAATCGTTTTTATTTAGGGGGTTGTGTTTATGTTCAAATGGCTGGAAATTTCTTATCATTTGACTATTCAAGTTCCTTGCTATTGGAAATGTTTCAATTTAACTTATGTTAAGCATCTAGTGCATTCAAAAAATATATAAAGATTCTAATTGCTTGTTACTTCATTTGTTGCAGGCTGAAATGCCTGCAGATAGTGGGTATCCTGCTTACTTGGCTGCTCGTTTGGCCTCATTCTATGAACGTGCTGGTAAAGTAAAATGTCTTGGGTCACCAGAGCGTACTGGCAGTGTGACTATTGTGGGTGCTGTTTCCCCTCCTGGTGGAGATTTTTCAGATCCAGTTACCTCTGCTACCCTCAGCATTGTCCAGGTAGATACGGCTTATTATACGAAGTGATTATCTTATAGTTTTTTTCTGCAAATAGTGATAAGCGATTGAAGTAGGGTCATTATTGACAATCTCGTTTTTGGCCTAGGCTCAACTAGGGTGGTTTTTTTTGCAGAACTAAGTTGACCTCGCGTTTCTTTGTATTAAAGCGAATGAAGTTGCCTAAATGTATTTTTGCAGGTTTTTTGGGGTCTGGACAAGAAGCTTGCCCAGAGAAAACATTTCCCTTCTGTCAACTGGCTTATTTCTTACTCAAAGTACTCATCGGTATGTGTACTAGATATACTTTCTCAATTGTGAATTTCACGTATTTGTTTCTTGGGTTTCAGAACTTTCGAACTTTTGAGCATTGCATTCTTCAGTCTCTGTTATTTATTTGATAGTTTATCTGATTGGCAGGCTTTGGAGTCCTTTTATGAGCAATTTGATCCAGATTTTATCAACATCAGGACAAAGGCTCGAGAAGTGCTACAAAGAGAAGATGACTTGAATGAAATTGTTCAAGTAGGTTCCCTGTTCTTAGTTTCTTAGATTATGTGTCTGCATAGGTTCTCAAGTGGTTGTGATCTCGAACTGGCCCGAACTATTCAAAGATGTGATATGACATAGATGTTGAGATATTTGAGATAAATTTTATGTGTGCCTTAGAATTATAAATCTAATAGACTGCTGGCTGTCCTTGCCACCCTGCTTGTTTAATTGAGTGGAACTTACTGATGGTGCATGCAGTTGTCCTGCAAATCGTCTGATAAGTAAAAATTATTCATTAAATGTACTCACTACTGAATTCCAATGGTTACTTGGTTACTACAGCTTGTGGGAAAAGATGCTTTAGCAGAAGGAGATAAGATTACACTAGAGACTGCAAAGCTTTTGAGGGAAGACTATCTTGCTCAGAACGCATTTACACCGTAAGCTTAATATATATTGTTAAATTTTCTATCTTAATTTTCTAACTTGGTAGTGCTTATTGCTGAATGCGTCTTTTTGATGAATGCACCAGATATGATAAGTTCTGTCCTTTCTACAAGTCTGTTTGGATGATGCGAAACATAATTCATTTCTACAATTTGGCCAATCAGGTTAATTTTCTCAATAGCACATCAAAATTTTTTTTTTTCTTCCTTTGAGGTATACTATATGCCTGATAGATCTTATTTTTCTGTCTCTTTTCATTTGGCTGATATATGTAAAACACTTGATAAATCTTTATCTGGTACACTTGTGAGAAGCTTGTGTATTATCCAGAAACTAACAATGCGGGTTGGCTTTCCAATGTTAGGCTGTGGAGAGAGCAGCTGGTATGGATGGACAGAAAATCACGTACACTCTTATCAAGCATCGTTTGGGAGATCTCTTCTACCGTTTAGTGTAAGTAAACTATGATGCTAACTGGTATCTCTAATTGGAAACGATTGGAAAAGCGAAGAAGTATGTTCTGATAATTCATTCACTGTTGCAGGTCGCAGAAATTTGAGGATCCTGCAGAGGGAGAAGCTGCTCTTGTGGCAAAATTCAAAAAGTTGCATGAAGATCTAACTGCTGGTTTCCGAGTATTGGAAGATGAGACCCGATGATTGAGTATGTCCAAGTTTTGGTTTTTCTTAGCAAGGCTGAGCCGCACTTGGGGTTTCTTTATTTATTTGTTTATGTGAAAGGCGCACACAATGTTGGTAGGCGCATGTTGTGGTGATATGTTCATAAATTTTACTTGGGTTGTAATAGTTACTTTATGCTATTACTGTCAGTTGCATTTTCGAGTTGAATTGAGAAAACTGTTCCATGTGTATTTATGCAATAAGGTGTGTATTCGGTGGATGCCATCGTGTATTGATTTAATTTAATAATTAATTACATATCACTTTTTCGAGAATTTATTCTGTTGATTTGTGCTTTAGCTAAGTTTAGAGCGGGGTTGAATTAAAGACTTGTCGTCATATCTTCAAGTTTGTCTTCCTTCTTTCCATGTTCTCATCTTCTCGAATCTTGGCAATGGAGCTTAGTGTTGCATAATACAGTTCAAAAGTCATCTCAAAATAAGAGTAGAGTACAAACGTGTATTAGAGACCCAGCAACAACAATCTTCTTCAGTTGAAACAAATATCAATACACCAATTGATTATTCGTCTCTTCCTTTCTATGTTAAGTTCCATTTCTTTGAAGAAACTGATCATATTAACAAACCAAGAGTAATAATAATGTCTATTTTTGTGTGACATGACAATGAACCTGTAGGAAGGAATACCTCCCTTTGAGCCTCAAAAAAGAGCAGAGAAGTGAGGCCACCGATTGAAAATGATGCTTAATCAACCGGTACCCATCTTCAAATGCATAGAAATACTAAACCTTTAATTAGGATAACAGACAGTTAAGTTAATTCGATACTAGAAGCCTTGAACTCAAAATTAAATCGTCTCAAATACTACATTTCTATTCCAACCACACAAATAAATGAAGCACACACTGTAGGAAACTTAGAAAGAGTTTCACCGATGGGAATTAATTTAAAAAAAGGGACATGAAAAGGCAGAAAATAAAAGCGACGGGATGGATGGATGATGCATTAGCCAGGGCCAACTTTAGGAATGTCATAGTGCTCACTCATATTTGCCAAATACTGGTTGAAATCTTGAATTCTGTCACGGTGAGATTTATTAGCTTCCTTGGCCATCCTATGCGTATCAATTTGTTCTCTCTGCTCTATGTAGCGTCTCTCTGCAGGTGTAAGACTATCATAAAATGAAGCACTCTTCTCTTCTTCACCCAATTTTTCACTCTCATTTCCACCTTCCTCGTCAGGAGTATTTGATTCCTCTTTGTTTTCTTCTGCATCATGTCCCAGAATCAATGATTGATAATTAATTCAATATGCGAATATACGATGACATAATTAAAGAAGTTTTCCAGGCAATAGAAAACTGCAAACGCTTTGCATATAATCAAAACTTGGAACAGGGAACTAGAGATCATAAAATTCACGGCTCATGAATATAGCAAAGACCTCTGAAGAGAAGAAATTTGAATGTGAAATCAAGATGAAGGTGAGAAAGAAAGAAAGAAGGATGTGGAACCTGGAGGAAGCTCATCGTGGACGACAAGAGAAACTTGATCATGGTTTTTGTTATGCTTCTTCTTCTTCTTCTTCTTCACCCCTCCAGCTTTGACATCTAAAGCCTTGCCCTTGAGTTTCAACTTCCCTCCAACAACATTATCATAAGCTGACATCTTCCCCAATCAACAGCACCTCCACTGCAGAAAAAAAGTTTATGAAAATCGAAAACACATAAATTCCCTTTCTTTACGAAAAATTTGCCCTAAAATTATGAACAGCTCCAATTGAAACTTGTGGAACCCTGATATTATACCTGGAACAGCAAATCCGCCCTTTGAGCTTCTGCAGAAAGACTCCAAAGAAGGGAGATTTTGAAACTGATCTGTCTTCTCTCTTTGTTTTATCAGCGAATCAAATTGAAATTCAACCAGATTGAAGCTCGTGTGGTGGAGGTTCTCGCCGCGGCCCGATTTTGGAATCTGGTGAATGGGTTTGATCCGGAGAGTGCTCTGGTCTGGTGGTCCTACAAGAAATATATATATTTTCCTTTTCCTTCAATACCCCTTGCCTGTGTTACGAACGATTGCTATCGCACTTTTTTCCCCCTCATAAACTATTATAAAAATAAGTTTAAATGCAATATTAAGTTTAAATTAATTATAATTAAAATTTGTATGAGACTGTTTTTTACAGTTTTGAATTATATTTTTTAATGGATTAAGTTTTAGTTTTGTAAAAAATTTAATACAATTTAGATTCGATTTGACATTTTATTTAATATATATGCATATATATATATTTAAAATTTTTAAATATATTTACTTATATATATTTTATATTTTAATTATGTTTTAAATTATTTATATTGATTGATTTTTGTTTTTTTATATATAATTTATGTTATGTTTAGTTTTTTAGATATAATAATATATTTATATTATTTTTTATATGTAACGCAACAATTTTTTTATTAATTAAAATGTGGTAGGAGAAATATTTTTTTTACTAATTTATGGTATTTTAGATTTGTAGTTGAAAACAATATTTTAATATATTTTAACTGATTAATTAATTAAACTAATTCAAAAATTTTAGTTTAGTTACACCTAACGGGCCGAGTTTGAAATTGTTTCAGCAAGTCCGGTTTGGACCGAGTATTAGAAATACATATTAAGCCGGACAAAAACAAAAAGTCTAATAAAATCTGGTCCTAATACGATCCAACTGAATCGGTGTTTTTTTTTTTATTTTCATCCTGTCAATAATTTAACTTTTGAATTTTAAAAAGTATAAAAAAACACTTAAATTATATAAAATACAATAAATTAGTCTTTTCAACAATTAGCTACTAAAAACTAAAAGTTTAAATAGAGAAAAAAAGGATATTTGTAACATGAATTTAATAAACAAAAGTATAATTTCTACTTTATCTTTCAAATTATAAACGCTACAACTAAATCTAATTAGTAGATAATTTGAATTTTTAACAGCAACATGAGTAAATGTTGCAAGTGTCGTTTGCATCTAAATTAATAGAAGTAGTTGCAAAGATTGCTAGCTAAATCACAAGCATAGACAACATGAGCACTTTCACCATAATAAATCCAAAGTAGACATAACTGTATATGCAAATGTTCCCAATTTCTACATGTTCTAGTTGCTACAAAACCATACACAACACCAACTTATTAAGGTCATTCAAAATTTATAGATATTCCACCTGAATTCCGAACACAAGTTGAATTGGAAAGATTGTTCTCGATCAGGAGTTGCAGATTCATAACTATCCATCTACAAGAAAAAGGATTACCTTGTGAAATCTAAGAACCGAGATAAGATATTTTGATGGAAGATACTTCTTTGGTTACATCCCGAATGTTTATTCTCTCTCTGGGTGATTCTGCTGAGCATCTCACCCCAATTTCAACAACAGAAGCAACGCACTTTTCATACTTTTTTCGCATTGTTTCTGATGACAGAAGACTTTGACACACGATCCGCGTAGCTTTTTCGGGCAATTCCATCTTCACGAACCTATGGAGGCTTAAACCATCTTTGAATATT
>CAOJCR011420305.1:0-10439 GCA_948330485.1 Euphorbia neoarborescens | reverse complement strand
AAACGATTATTTACCTATATATACTTGTATTATGGGATTTTAGTGTTATCTTTGTGTTATCTTTGGATCGTTTTTCTCATCTTATTTGAGGGGATTCATTGATCGATCTTTGTTTGGCAAATTGCTCAAGAACCCTAGCTAGGTTTATGAATGTCTTTGTATTCAGAATTTGGGATTTTATTGATTGAAAGCATTTACTTTGCATATTCCCCTTTTGAGGATTATTGATTTGCATTTGCAAGTGAGTTTTCCGATAGAGGTTCACCTTTATATGATATTTTGCCCTCTAGAATCCACTAATTTATTTTCGAGTTTGACCTTAGATTTCCTTATTTCATTCTTTTTATTTGATTTAGAGTTGTGATCTGCTAGAAATATTATTCGTGATTGTATGCATGAATTTCATCCACCCTTGTTAATTTGATCTTACAGTTGACGATCGAAGTTGTGTTTGTGATTCGGTTTATTATTGTGCATGTGATTTGATAGCCTCAGAAACTTGAATATTAATATGATTCATATTTATTACGCGATCCAGACTGACAATTGGAAAACTGGGAGGATTGCTAATCCTACGAAACTTAAGCGTACTTATTTTTTGATTCATAGAACTAGACGGACCCTCTTGATAACCTTACCCTGGGCAATTAATAGAGTAGGAGTCACTATCAATAGCTAGCATTAATATTTATCGGAATACTAACATCGCTTTGATTTAGTTACTGCTAGTTAGGTTAATAACTTTCATTCCCATTATTATTCACAGTTCGGTAAAACATCATTAGACTTTCCCACCAATTCTGTTTATAAGGGTTTGCTTGACAAGATCGTAATTAGGAGCAGTTTAACTTAATTTAGATTTCAATTCCAGAATTAGTTTTATCGCCTATAACAAGCTAAAACCCTAGATTAGATATTCATAGAAGTATTTTCCTTATGGGGTCGATATGTGGAACTTATAGAATGAGGTTTATTACTTGACAATGACGGGGTACACTTGCCTTTGAGTTGAGTGATCAGAGCATTAAATTCGTGTCACTGCCGACACATCATCAAGTTTTTGGCACCGTTGCTGTGGAATTTCATTCTCTGCGTTATTCGAACCTAGGTTATACGGCTAACTTAGGCATTGTTTATATGTATATTAGTTTGAGTCTTTATTTTTTTCATTTGAGTTTTTTTATTTGAGTCTTTTTTTATTTTTTTATCTTTTTACTACCACAATTTTAATTTTTTTCTGACTTCGTGTGAATTTATTATTGTGTGTTTTTCTCCTAATTAATGCAGCTTCGTTCTTTTAATCCTGACATTTATCTATTTGAGGAGTTAGCTATGAAGAACACTATATGGCAATATGATTTTCCAACACAAGGTGAGGTTCAGATTGTACATTCGGGACATTGAGATGCATCTTTGGATGATATGAATGAGAAGCTGGACTTGCTGATGGCTCAGATGAATTTTGGCGTACCACATCCTCAGCCGTTGATGGGTGTAACTTATGGCAAATACCATCCAAGTTAGGAATATAGATTGGGTGATCCGTTTACCCAATTGACTAAAAATGTAGGCTGTGTAGGAGGTAAGCCCAGGTATGATACTCAAAACTCCTATAATTCAGCTTATCTTAATAATAATAATTATAGGATGAGATTTCAGCACCCCAATTTTTCATATTAAAAGAATCAAATTGTGGTGAACTCTTCTCCCGATTTTCATTATAAGGAGGTAAAATTTAATGTTTATAGTTCAATGAATCTGCCTTTAGGTTTTGGAAATTGTAATTTTATATCCTCAAATTTTCCCATTGATGCGGGAGTTAATGAGAAATTATACGGTAAATTAGATAGCACTTTAGCAAACATTCGTGATGATGTGATAAAGGACATCAGGATAGTGCACAAGGACATAAGAAGCACGTATGAATATGGCAGGTTTAACAAGCTAGACAGAGAGGTTAAACCAGTGCCAGATTCGTCCTTGGCAGTCCCGATAATGCTGAAAGTGGATGCTTTACTGGATGATATAAATGACAAAGAAAAAATAAAGAGGACACGCAAAAGGAAAAAGAAGGAGAAAAGGTTCAAGTGTTTCCTCTTTGGTTCTTGGTAAAATGTGCGTCTGAGAAAGTCAAGTTGTTTCGACTATAAACACAGCCCGTGGTAATTTTTATTTTGTTTAGTTAATTATTTTTGTTGGTGTGTTTTATAGCTGTGAGTTTCCTTTCTTCCCTCCCTTATCCCTCACACTCACTTTGTACTTATTTCCTATTACACTTTTGGAAGTAAGTTCATCTAAGTGTGGGTTGGTATTCTACGCTTTACTCTACTTACTTTGTAATTTTATGCTTGTTTTATTTTTGTTTTTGTTTTATTTATTTTAATGCATGTTTAATTATGTGTTGTTGTTTTTAATGCATAATAATGTCTGGTTGAATTGTTTGGTTATTAAATTTTGATAATGCCTAGTTGCCCCCAAATCTAAGTTTTCGTACTTAGTCTATTAAGTATTTGACTTGGAAATATGGGATACTGATATGAGCGATTAGCCCATTTATGCTTGCTTTTTCATTGTAAGTATTGTTGTATATATAAAGAATGATATGATGGTTTGCATATGGTGGTTCAAACTTCTGCTCATATTTTCAAGGTTCGAACCATGATAGTGGCTTAGAACATAGGATGAGTTAAACGACCATGTACACTTTTCAACCCTTTTGTGCTAAAAGTGAGGTGCTGAGCCTAAGGACCATTTCATATCAATTATCTTCTTTGTAAGGGTTAATTATGCATTGTACACTAGATCATAGAACTCAGTGTATGTCTTGCACTTGGCATCGTGAGCTTAATATATGGAGACCCTTAGGATTAACCACATGCGCGCATACAGCACACTTTGAAAAATTTAAACCTTTATAACCTTATAAATTAACTATCCTTTAGAATACCCTAATTTGAGCTTCAGCTGTTTTTCTTCATAGCCAAATTATAAGGTGAAAGCCTTACCGCTACAAGCCAAATTCCCGTCACTTTAACTTTTTCCTTCGACCCATCCTCTCTTTTATTTCGAGTTCAAAATTGGTAAATTACTTCAAATCTTTAATTTTGGGTGTTCCTTCATTCTAAATACAAATTGATCACTGCTCCCTTTAACAAAAAATAAAAAAGAAAAAGAAAAAAATAATAATAAATAAATATTTGTTAAATAGTATAACAACTAGTCTTTTTTAGCTCGGGGTGAGTTCCAAATAATGAAATCATGTGCATTTCGGAGTTATAAGTACTTAATTTATAAAATTCTTTTCCTGAATATTAAAGGAACTTTATCTCCCCATTTTGTTTCCTTGTGATCTCTTTGATTCGGAATTCTCCAAATCATTTCTATGAATCTTTCGTATGTTTATATATAAGTGTGGGGTGTTTTCCCTCCATCTGCTTTTCATTCCCTTTTCCATATCTAGTTGTTAATAGAAAAAGTGAAATGAGTGATTCAATTTTGTTCTCGTTTGCACCCGTGTTTAACCAATTTATGTTTTCAAACTTGAATAAAGGAGTTGTAGACCCAAATTGACCTTTGACAAACCTAACCTGTAACCTCTAATGTTACAAGCCAATAGGTTCTCTGATTTTTCTCCTTGACCAATGACTGCACTGATATTGCCATTTGATCACTATGTGATGTTTATTTTGCATGGTTAAGTGTGTATTTCAATTTACCTTAAACCTTTGAGCGAATTGAGTGACATCCAGTGAGGTGCAATGATTGGTTGTATAAGCTCTAATCGTTCCTTTTCATTTGATTGGTTTGAACTTGTGAAATACGAGTATCTATGTTTGTTGTCTGTATGTATCCATTTTATTGTTTGGATTGATATCGCATGTTTAGAATTGATAGGTATGGTATGGTTAAATCCTAGTTGGATTTTCAGGAAAGAGCTGATGTCTCTATTCCGTGTTTCGAGTTATTTGCTTGAGAAGAAGCAAAGCTTTAAGTGTGGGGTAGTTGATAAGACCATATTTTACCACATTCTAGGTATTATTTATGGTTTAATAACAGATAATTTGACTTATTTTATGTATTTGTGTTCATTCTTTCGCGCATTTTCGATTTTCTTTGCATTTATATCTTTTCTGTATATTTTTGTTATTTTTAGATTTATTTATATATTTTTGTATTTCTTTGGTCGGAGGTCGTTAAGACTATGGATTTGTATATCTCGAGATGTTTGTTGAGCTAGAGAATGTAGGTTAAGAGGCCCAGTTTGGATGCACGAAAGATGCACATGTGTAAAGTTTGAGTTTTGTACTTAAGTCTATTTCATATTGGGATCGAATTTCATGACTATTAGAGGCCGATTTTTGAGATGCTTATTAGATACATAATTGAAGATAATGCTTTCTGCTTTCCAATGGATCTTGAATCACTAGATTTGGATGTCGTATGAGAAAGTTATGGATGAAACAGGAGTGAGTATGCAGTCTGTCAGTAAGAATAGAACATGCTGCTGATGAATAATTATTAGTCACGACATGAAAGGGTGTAGGTCACGGCGTGATAGGCCAAAAATACATAATTACAGAAGGTTTTTGATGTAGGGTGACCAATATGCCTGTCACGATGTGCCACTCTCGAAATAACTATAACACAACTTGTCAAGGGCATACAACATATCTACGAACTTTGAAGCCGATATAGTCTGAATTTGGAGTTTGCTATTAGAGCCAAAGTTGAAGAATTTTCTGTCTACTTTTCAGAACATCTAAAACCTTGTCATTTGGACATAAGATGAAGGAGGATGGCCAAATAAATTACAAGTGGCAGAATCAGTCTTTCAAGTGGTTTCAAGGGGGCAGAATGGTAACACGATGTGTCACCATTAATTTTTGACGAATTTTCACCAAATTTTATTTCTTTTAGGACTCTAAATCATGTTTTAGCTATATATACTTGTATTATGGGATTTTAGGGTTATCTTTGAATCATTTTTCTTACATTATTTTAGGGGATTCATTTATCGATCTTTGTTTGGCAAATTGCTCAAGAACCCTAGCTAGGTTTACGAACGTCTTTGTATTCGAAATTCAAGATTTTATTGACTGAAAGTGTTTACTTTGCATCTTCCTTTTTTGAGGATTATTGGTTTGCATTTTCAAGTGAGCTTTCTAATAGAGACCTTCGCGTGATAATTTCGCCCGCCTGAATCCACCGATTCAATTCTGAATTTGACCTACAATTTCCTTATTTCTTTCTTTTTATTTGATTCAGAGTTGTGATCTGGTAGAAATATTATTCATGATCATATGCATGAATTTCATCCATCCTTATAAATTCGATCTTGCAGTTGACAATCTAAGTTGTGTTTATGATTCAGTTTATTATTGTGCATGTGATTTGATAGCCTCGAAAACTTGAATATTAATTTGATTCATATCTGTTACGCGATCTAGACTGACAACTGGAAAACCGAGGGAATTGACAATCCTGCGAAACTTAAGCGTACTTATTTTTTGATTTATAGAACTAGGCGAACCCTCTGGATAATCTTACCCTATGCACTTAACAGAGTAGGGAGTCACTATCAATAGCAAGCATTAATATTTATCGGAATACTTGCATCGCTTTGATCCAGTTATTGCTAGTTAGGTTAATAAGTTTCATTCCCATTATTATTCACAGGTTGGTAAAACATCAATAGACTTTCCCACCAATTCTGTTTATAAGGGTTTGCTTGACAGTATTGTAATTAGGAGTAGTTTAACTTTATTTGGATTTCAATTCCAGAATTAATTTTATAGCCTATAACACACTAAAACCCTAGATTAGATATTCATAGAGTTATTTTCCTTGTGGGATCGATACCTGGAACTTCTAGAACTTGGTTTATTACTTGACAACAATGGGGTACACTTGACTTTGAGTTGAGTGATCAGAGCAGTCAATTCGTATCACTATTGACACGTCATCAATAGCTCATACCGGGAATTTGGTGGCCTTTTGGATCTTTGCTTTAAGTTGTACAAGCAAATCCAAACTACCACTACCAGAGATGGATTCGAACAAACACAATAATATTCAATTGTCTTAAATACAGATAACCGTATTTAAGGAATTTAAGCATTCATGAATTTAGCAGATTTTAAATTAAGCAGTTAATAAGGTGATTGTGCATGCAGAAAAGCGTAAATAAATAAATTAATTTCACAACCCAGAGATATAAAAAATCCTAACTAAGGGGAGTGTAATTCAAAGAAAAAGGGGGAATTGAGGTACAACATTTCCTAAAATATAGAAATCTAGGGAATCAGTAAAATCCTAATCATACATCTAGGAAAGTGGTAAATTTCCTAAACATACATCTAAACCTACAAAACAGATATATGATAACATATATGACTCAAGCTGATAGACTCATAGTTAAATAAGAATTAGAAAGGCATTGTAGCTCGGGATCATACATAATAAGGGGACAGGTGGTTCAACCCGACTCATCGAATCACACCGGTTTGGACCGAACGATGGATTTGAGTTGGACCTAAAAATCATTTTTCTAGATTAACGTAGTGCTTTGCTGATCTTGATTATAAAAGTCATTGGCTCAGTATTATTTTTTTAACCACATGTAGATAATGGGTCGGTTTTCAGGAAAATCACAGTTTTATGAAAAATACGTAGTTTTTCCATCATGGAGGTATCAGCGGTCCTAACTGGCTTCAACGTGCGATTTTCTAAGTCGAACATATAGTTCTACAGTAAAAAATTGGAAAATGGACCATAGGGGAAAATTGTAATTTTAGTAAATCGGTGCAGGACGTGTGTTGCCATATTTCAATACGCAGCATTTGCTGAGAAAGGGCTTGCAGCATCGTGTATGGGATGCGCAGTTGTCAACGTGTCGGCGTTTGTCGATCCCGGACCTGAAAAAACACTTTTACATCGAAACGTATAAAATTCTATTTCATAAATTTTCAAAACGGTGACAAAGGTTGATCTTAAGTTTTAGGTCAAGATTTTAGCCGATCAATGTTTCGGGTAAAAAATTGCTTAAAGTTTGTTTTTGCCCATTTTACTTGTTTTAAGCTCAAAACAGTTTAAATCAGTCCCGAACTTTTACACGTAATAAAAATAATTATTTTTAATAGATTATCCAGAAAAATCCAGCATCAAAAGTTTTTAGAACAATTGTTTCGATTTAGGTTTTAAGGTCCATTTTCTCATATTGGTCCATAAAACCCAAAATTAAATACATCCAACATGCAACCACCTAAGAAATTGAAAGTGGGAGTTTTAGAGTCTTAGATTTCACATTTAGAGTGAGCCTCTGTTGCTTTAGAGGTGGAAAAATCTAGGTTTGATGAAAAACCGAACGTATTAACTTTATCAAAAATTTAATTAACCAAGTACTTAACAACTCCTAATTTGGAATTTTTTCACATAGAACTAGTCTATGAGGTGTTTAAGAGGGGCTGAGTAAGGTGGCCACAATTTAGGCCCACCGTTGGTTGGAGTTTGAAGTTTGGTCGTGACTTTGGCCTTAAAGTCTCCCTCTCTCTCTTCTTTATAGTTCTTTCTCACTCTAACTTAATCAAAATCTTTAAAAATGAGTGATTGCCCATATAACAATGTTGTAATGTCTCTTTATATAAGTTGTTATACAAATGACATAATTACCCTTTGGAGAAATTACTAAATGGCCCTTAACCGAAATTGGTCTAATCGGTCGGTTGGCTACGAGTCACCCTTTAGAGCTGACACGTATCTATCCAGGGAAGGACAGGCATACACAATTGGCCCACTGCCAGCTATGCAACCGGTTGCTAGAAAATTTCCAGCAACCAATTTTCGGCCCGTTTTTGCAATTTTTAAAAAATTGGTTTTCACTCTGAAATGATCTCGAGAGTAAAAATTCATAGCTTTTGCTATAAATGAGGTTATTTTAGCCAAAAAAAATACTATTTTGGCATATGATTTGAAAATTTAAATTTTGTAGGTACCGAAAGTGCAATTTTACAAAAGTTCATAAAAAAAGCTCTGATTGACTCCAAAATTTAATCAAAGGGTCCCCATACTCCCAAAATCTCAAAATATGGTCAATTTTGAAAACCAAGGCCATTAAAAGGCTCAATTTGCAGTCAATCCGATTGATCTATTTTGGTCCGGTTTTAATTTCTCAAATTTTATCGAATTTTTCCACCTGCACAGAAAGAGGTTAGCATTATAAAGGATTTATACTCATCACTAACTATACCTGAACTCCATTAAACCTAAGTACTCAAAACCATGCATGTTTATTCCAAATTCATCCTCCACATCTAATTGTCTACTGGTAGAACCCATGATGGGTTTTTCGACAATCACTCTCCTCAAAAACAAAAAAATATGCCACTTTATGCAATATTAAATAAATTTTACACTTATCCATATTAATATTCTACGAACACTTTATATTCTCAAAATTCTAAATATTTCTTTATTTATTTTAAATATATTACTATAATACATATAAATAAAAGCAAAAATACTTCTTAGCCATAATGGACTCGATAACCGATTTTTACACATTGTAATAAAACATATAAATAAATTAAAAATTAATTATAATTATTATTAGATTTAACATTCTATTTTTATACACCATAACCGATTTAAAATCCATAGACTTGTGGGACTACTCCACACGTTTGAAGCTTTAAGCGATGTGATATGGTTTTGAATATATAAATATACGAACAACCAAGCTACCAATGTGACTAGCTACCTTAGCCCTACTAGCCACCCTTACCCTGCCAGCACGGGAAAACATAGTGAGGCAGCATTGTGGTGGTTCCAGATATGGGCGTGCTAAATTTGTGCCCAGTTAAACGCCAAGGCACGTTGCTTGCTATTAATAAGCATAAATTGCATAATTTGGCTTAGTTTCTATCTCCTTAATTGGTTTCAATTGATATATTTTTGGACATTTTACTGTTGTTTACGTGCTTTGGTATGTAGATTTGAACTTACGAAGAAAGGAGCAAAAACCGAGTTGATTTGGAGAAGAGAACGGAATAGTAGCCCGACATAGACCGAGAAGAAGTTCAGATCTTTGGACCAATTTTCGAGGATGTTAGAGGCAGATTTTGGAATGGGCATTAAAAGAAAAGATGGATTTCATGCTACGAGCTTTCCAACGAGTACAAGATCAACAAAATCAGAGGTTGGATGAAGAAGTTATGGCAAGACGAACGCGGAACAAAGATGCTGTCCAGAAATGGCAATGTACTCATCGAGTACAAAATGTACTCGTCGAGTACTATACACAGAAGAGTTTTAGAATAGTTATTCTACAACGTACTCGTCGACTACTTCGTCGAGTACAATTCGAATTTTGCTAAGGGATGCGATTTTTGGCTTTAATTTTCTGTATTTTCTTTTCCCCTTTTGCCCTAACTATCTTGGGTGTTTTCTTTATGACATAGAACATATAAATACTTGTTTAGAACATAATTTTAGGGTTCCCATTCACCATTCGACAGCAACTCTTCTACAATTCCTCCATTCTTCCTATAACTCCAGCATTCTTTCATTATTTCATTCAATGGGTTTACACTTTGGATAAGGGTTTTTCTTTATTATGTGTAACTAATTCCCTAGCTTTGCACGAGCTAGGGGCATCCTACTGATGCATGTCCCACACTTAGGATGGAGGTAGAGCAAGAATATGCAGTTGGAGGTTTTATGCAAAATAATTAGAGGAGGTACGACCCCTACTCCAACACTTACAATCCAGGATGGCAAGATTATCCAAATTTCATTTATGGAAATAGGCCTCCCCCACCACAGCGTAGCAACCGTACTACCTACCTAGAAATTAGTAACCTTCTGTATCAAAACAAAGACAAGGGCAGTCACTAGAGGAGATCGTGCACTCTTTTGCGACTAACATGCAATAACATCAGCAAGAGACCAAGGTAAGTATTTAGAATTTAGAGAAACAGGTCAGCCAGCTGGCTTCATCCATGAGTTCCTGGGAATCGAGGGGAAAGCTACCTTTACAAACAATTGACAATCCAAGGCAGAATGTCAGTGCAATCACCCTTCAGAGCGGGACAGAGTTGAAGCCGAAAGAGGGAGAGGAAGAGCTTGAGGCACGTCAGAAAGGAGAGTGTTAGAGATTGTGCCCTAAGCCAATGTTGGATTATGTAAACAATCTTCTGCATCAATAATAAAGGTTATTCATTATCATATATATTTGTATGTTAGTATTTATGATAGTTAATCCATGAATGAATTGTGTCATTCTAAATATCCCTAGTCGATTCTTATTATGGGAATAATAACAAATGAAGACTAGTATGAGTGATAATGGATATTCATAAGATGAATATAGTGTATAGAGATACAGATTATACTCACGGGTAATGTGTTGGAGAACATGTTACTGGAGACCCACTTTGAGATCA